>OY294047.1:38314485-38468295 GCA_958510825.1 Brachypterus glaber
CCTCTTAAAACCAAAATATCACAATTTTTACACCCAGGGGTCAAATTTTGAAGAATCCTGAAACACGTACTTTTTCGATTTCGATAAAGAACATTTTTTCCAAATATAAAGATTCTAGATAAGAGGTCTCTGAGATCCGTACACTTTTTAAAAACCCTTTTAACACCCGTTTCACCTCCTTAAAGGTCGAAAATTCCTAAAATACGTGTCTTTTTGATTTTGATAAAGAACAGTTTTGCCAAATATGAAGATTCTAGATAAAGATGTATCTGAGATACTCACACTGTTTAAAAACTCTTTCAACTACCGTTTCACTTCATAGGGGTTGAATATCGAAAATTCCTAAAACAAGTATCTTTTCGATTTTGATAAGGAACATTTTCACCAAATATAGAGATTCTAAATTAAGAGGTCTCTGAGATACGCACACTTTTTAAAAAGGTCTAATATTATAATAATTAACCCCTTACGACTTAAATATTACGATTTTTACCACCTCAGGGACCGAATATCGAAAAATCCCAAAACACGTATCTTTTTGATTTCGATAAAGAATATTTTTGCCAAATATGAAGATTCTAGATTAAAAGGTCTCTGAGATACGCATACTTTTTAAAAAACCTTTCAACCCCCGTTTCACCCCCTTAAGGGTTGAATTTCAAAAAATCGTGGGTGTTTACATGATAAAAGAAACAAACTATCCAAATTTCAAGTTTCTAGGTCCAGAGGTTTGGGCTGGGTGTTGATTGCTGAAGTGAGTTAGCATTTTATATAATAGATGATTGTTGCAGTCTCAGGTGTATTAATTGAAGTAATTTTGATTGATTTGGTTAGATTAAAATAATTAATAATTTTTATTGTCAAATAAAATATAGCTTTTTGATTTTTGGGGAATAGGGCTTTGGATCTGACTAAAATTGTTTTCTAATTTTGCTGTGACGTTTCGACGATGGATTTTTGTTGTTTTCGAACAGAGAATTAAAGCCAAAGATTAGTCATTGTCACTAACAGTAAACAATCACATAAACAAAACATTATTTAAACAAATAAATAACAGTTAAAAAATAAAATTAAGACAGTGTACTTTTATTTTTTAACTGTTATTTATTTGTTTAAATAATTTTTTGTTTATGTGTTTACTGTGTTTCTTTATCCAATACATACAGATAATAAGACAATTACCAGATTTATTTTAAATAGATAAACTCAATAATAACACCAGCTTGGCTTTTACTTTATTGAGTGGATAATTATTTATTTTACCCACTCAACTGTCACTTGTCAAATTATTTTCTTCTAAATGTCATTAAAATTTTTAATAAAAATATGAATTCCTAAGCTATTTATTGGATAAAACCTTGTATGGCAGTCATGGGTAAACCGATATTGCCCTCTCGAAAATAAACCTGCTTGGCTTACGCCTCGCATGTTAATTTTCTCATGGGCAATATCTTATTACACTAGTACCATAAATAACTATTATTATCCTTAGTTTTTGTTTAATTTTTAAAGCTCTAGTCATTTTTTAAATAAAATTTTGTTTCGGATTTTTTTATCTGGATAGTCACTAAATCTATCCATTTTGGATCAAATATTGGTAGAAAAATACAATTTATTAAAAAAATTGATTACTTTTGATTTTAAAAGAAAACTAAACTCTCTTAGGTTTAACTCAAATTATTGCTTTATTACGTCTATAGCTCTTTGATATCTCTAGAAAGAATCCTTTTTTCTCTTTACAATGATAACAAAAAGTTAATATTTATTTTCATAATAATTTTTAAATAATATAAGTTTGTAAAATAAAATAAGTTGTTGTTCCTTTTTTGATCTCGCAAACATGCATAGGCGTGCGAGCGTATTATTATTTTTACATAAATACAAATAAATGTTAACTTTTTGGTTTGGACTTTTGTAATGAGAAAAAATCTTTTTAGTAATATCGGTGACTGGTAGACTTGACCAAAACCAATGTATTTAATGACTTTGTAGATAAAAAAAATCTAAAACAAAATTTTATTTAAAAACTCACAAAAGCTGTCAAAATTTGACAAAAACAGAATTTAATTGAGAATACAAATATACTTTTGATTTTTAAATGTGACCTCCCATATATATTATATATGTTATATTTAAAAATATATGGGGAGTTCCATTTAAAAATCAAAAGTTGGGGCCGTTTCCGGTTAAACCAGAAGTGAAAAAAAAAATAAGTAATTTAATTCAGAATATGGTTTTATAGACACCCCGTAAATTTCATTCTTTTACCTTTAGGAACAAAAAAGTTATAGGGGAAAGCCACCTTTAAAAAACGGGTATAAATTTACTTTAAATATTTTGCTAAAAGACTAAACTTGTATGAAACACCAGCTAAATATTTCTGTTTACATACATAGAAAAAACGGATTCCTTGAACCAAGGACACGTGTCTTTGGATATGTTCAAAGCCATATTCTCTTGTTTCAAGGCTGGCATTTTCTTGAACCAAAGTCAATATCCTTGAATAAAGAGCGCGGATTTTTATTCCAAAACCCGTGCTCTTCATTCAAGCACATTAACTTTGGTTTAAGAAAATGCTAGCCTTGAAACAAGAGAATATGGCTTTAAACATATAGAGAGACACGTGTCCTTGGTTCAAGGAATCCGTTTTTTCTATGTAAGACAAGTTGTCCTACTCAGCTGCGCCAATTAAGAGGTCTAGTAATTGAAACTAATTCTAATTAGGATCACTTTTCCTTATTGTCTCATAAATAAGCATTATATGGTTAAAATCCAGAAGCAAGCCTTTACATTTTAATATAGTTATTAAAAAATAATAATAAACTAACAGTAAACTTCCATATATAAAATATTACTCCCATATAAAATATAACATTTACTTAAATAATGTAATAAAACATCCTGTCTATTAACATGTCTATAACGTTTCAATGAAAGTTCATGGATAATTATCCATTAATTATAATTAGTGCTGTAATCATAAAAAATTAAAACATGCAACAAAAAATAAACAATTTCATTGGATTAACAATTAATTTAATTAAATTTATTATTTTAAACGGCGAGCAGTTAGTTTAATTTGCATAAGGCATTAATTTGATGCTATTTGCTTGCTATGGAGTAGGGTGTATCAGAAAAATATATATACACGGTGTATTTGAAATAGCGTCGCAAATTTTAACAGTTGATTCTACATGATAAAATATGATAAAAAGTTCCTATAAACATATGTCTAAAAATGGGTCATAAGGCAGCTACGCCCCTTTGAAAGTGGCTAAAAAAATCGGTTTTTATTTAATAACTCAGGAACCCTTTGAGATATATCAACGAGGTTTTGCACGTCAACTAATCCTACCAAGGCCCGTTTTTATGTGTTATTTTCATGTACTTATTTCAACCAGGGGTGTGCGAAATGGGGGGGGCTTATCAGTTTTTTGTCCCAAACTTTTTTCTGTGTAACTGTTTTGCAATTTTAATTTTGAAATATGATTCCTCAGGTCAAAATACATAAAAAGGTACTCTTGTTATAATACTGTATTATTAACCGTTTTCGAGAAAAATTCATTTGAAGGTGAAATTTCACGGTTCGAGGACGAAAAATTAAATACTAAAATGTTGAAAACCAAAATTTTAATGATGCAGGGCGAATGTACATTAAAAACTAAGAAAAAAACCCCATATACAGGTACTTCCAAAAATCAATCCTAATGGAGCTATGGTCTCCTAAATATGCACCATTTTTAAAGGGCTATTGTAGCTTTAAAAGCGTTTTTTCGACCTACATGTATGGAAACTTTTTTTCTTAGTTTTTGATATAGAATAACATTGCATCATTAAAATTTTGGTTTTCGACATTTTAGTATTTAATTTTTCGTCCTCGAACCGTGAAATTTCACCTTCAAATGAACTTTTCTCGAAAACGGTTAATCCTACAGTATTACAACAAGAGTACCCTTTTTATGTATGTAAAAACTGATAAGGCCCCCCCGTTTCGCACACCCCTGGTTTAAATAAGTACGTGAAAATGACATACAAAGATGGGCCTTATTAGGATTAATTCAGGTGCAAAACCTCGTTAATATATCTCAAAGGGTTCCTGAGTTATTAAATAAAAAGGGGGCGTAGCTCCCTTATGACGCATTTTTAGACATATGTTTATAGGAACTTTTTGTCATATTTTATCATGTAGAATCACCTGTTAAAATTTCCGACGCTATTTCAAATACACCCTGTATAGAGTGGCTATGAGATAGCTGGATCCATAAATTTATAGATTAAGTTCTTAATATTATTGGTTGGTTACACATTTTATTTCATTGATTAAATTCTTACAGTTCCCGGCATAAAAAATGAGATATTGACATATTTCGATCTGACATTTAATAGTAATAATTCCTGGATTAAATTGGATTTAAAAAAATAGGTTATGGTTAAATATTAGTTTTTATGAAAGAATTGATTGGTTGACTGACAACTAATAGTTGTTACTACTAACCCAGACTGAAAGTTAATATATACTCAAAAACAATAACTAAACTGAAAATACATTTTTTATTAAAAACAAAAACCCAAAAACATTTATTCTTATACTAAAATAGTTATAAAATAATATTTTGAGCTATAAAAATCTTAATCATAATACAAAAGCATGGAGAGCCCCAAATAAGTTACAAAACTTGTCAAGAAGAATAAATTTGGTACTAGAAAACAATGTAAATAATAATAATTAATATCTTTTTCCATTTCCATTGTTTTCTAGTACCAAATTTATTCTTCTTGGCATTGAATTAACAAGGTTTTGGCAATACTGCACTGTTAAGTTATTCCAAGCTTCACGAATAGCTTCAATTAGTTGAGCTCTATTTTGGGGCCTAAAATTAACTGTGTTTATTTTCTTAACCATATATGCCCAAACATTCTCAATAGGATTAAGATCTGGGCTATGAGATGTCCATGGTAATAAGTGGACATTATGGCGTCTGAGGCATCTTTGCACAGAGTTTGACATGTGTACTGAGCAGTTATCTTGTTGGAATATAAAGTTGTTATTGGGAAATACTTGATTAACTGATGGTAGCATTGCTTCTTCAAGAATTATGCAGTAAGATTCTCCATTAAGGTTTGGACTTTTTTCCAGAATAACCAGTACACCGGGACCTTGATTGCTTATTTAAGCCCATATTTACTGAAAATCTTGAAGCGTGAACTTTTCAAGTATAACGCTCATTGTAACGCGTACCATGTGGCCGAGATACCTTAATTTTACCATCGGAAGATGATTTAAAGGTTTTTTCATCAGAAAACACCACGTCTTGCCAAAAATTTGCATCCGTGTGGTTTAGGGCAAATACCAACCTAGACCCCTTGTGATCATCTGATAACAATGGCTTTTTAGCAGCAGTCCTACATTTCATTTCAGAATTCTCAATTCTTCTGCGGGCTGTTCGGTCTGAAGCTATAAAATTGACTTCTACCATAGCTTGAGGGGTAGTTTTAAATGGATCATCTCTCAGAACATCCAAGAATGATTCATCCTGCTCCTCTGTTGTTTTTCGTGGTCTTCCTGATCCCCTTTGTCTTGCAGTTGTTCGTTCTGTGAATTCCAAATTCATCAGATACCTGGTCAATAGTTTTTCCATTTTCCAAATGTGCGGCTATTATAACTCTTTGGGTCTCATTTAATTGTCTAGGCATAATTTTAATTTATTTTATTTTATTTCTGCTTTTAACTGACAATATAGACTGTCATAAACCTTCTAGATTAACAAATGTTTAAAACCTAATTCAAAGGTTACCATTTTTCATATCTCATTTTTTACGCCGGGAACTGTAGTTAGTATGGTGTTAATCAATTTAACCAATGAAGTTAAATTTTACAAATAAATCTAGCATTTTATTGGTCAATATCTTAGTCACTATACTATAGTCCAGTAAAATTAGGCAAAATGCATATTGTAACTCGATTCAGGTAGCCATATGAAAAAATCGATATATTTATTGGTAACATATTTGGGATCCAACTTTGAAAGGGTGTAACATTGTTTATAGAATGGTTTAATGTGCTTTAATCCGGAAAAAACGGTTTTTAGAGGTAGTTCAGAGACTATTGCTAATGGTTAATTTGAGACTAGGTAAGTTACAGTCGGTTAATAATTTGTTTAAATAATTGCAAAAAACAGATCAAATTTTTAAAATTTTCAAGTATTTTTCATTCTTCGGGAAAATCCCTTAAACAGTTTAAACTCTCAGAAAGTAAGCCTTTTATGACCCTTAAATTTCGTTAAAAAATATTAATTAGTTTTCAAGAAATTCAATTCTTTTATTAAAAAAGGGGATAATGTTTATTAAAAATTGACCCAGTTGCCGTTGCCGTAGAAGTCTCATCCGGGACTGATTTTTTTCGTCGAGACTTGTATTTTATGCAACTGTTTAGAGCAAATTGAATTTTTATTATTTTCATCTTCAAAATGGGGTCTGAAAAAGTGGGACATTTTAGGGTTATGTTTTTTAATAATATCTTTGCAACAAATAAAGATATCGGTATGCTAGGTATGTATGCTAGGGTTATGTTTTTTAATAATGTTTAGAGCAAATTGAATTTTCATTATTTTCATCTTCAAAATGGGGTCTGAAAAAGTGGGACATTTTAGGGTTATGTTTTTTAATAATATCTTTGCAACAAATAAAGATATCGGTATGCCACTTCGATATTCTAATAGCTAGTATTTTTACACGAAGTAAAAATAAATAAATCAAATAGGAGCCGAGATATATTTTTTTAATTTGTAATTAGTTTCATACTTGATCTTTATACTATCATTGAGTTTGAGAAAAAAAAACTGTGTTTTTTAAGGGTGAAAGTTGATGTAAATTGACAGTAGCTGACGAGAGGCTATAAAATTATTCGTTGTTTCTCCGTTTTCGATGATTTTTTTTTTCGTTTGGGGTAGCTGGATGAAATATACACAACTGTCATATTATTTTTGTACATGAATTTGTTATAAACAATTATTATTGCAAAAAATTTTTTTTGGCATTATTTCAATAAATATTCGTTCCAGCGGAAAAATGAGTGTCCCACACGATGTGTATTTTTCTTTATAAATATTATACATGTAGCATCTTATTTAAAAAAGCTTAAAACAACAAGTTTTAGTTAGAGGGACAAAAAAAAATTTGGTCCTAGGGTCACAAAGTCTAACTTTCTGGCGCAAAACATGAACAAAAAGTATCGCTCAATCAATCGAATAAAAGCAGTTTTATAAACTATAGTAGAACTAGGTTAAAATTTATTTTATTTTAGTCAAACTTCACATGAAGTTTGACTAAAATAAAATAAATTTTAACCTAGTTAACATTTAACTTCACTATAAGGATTCACACATTATTTTTTAACAAAACATGGATGAATTTCCAGATTATGTATAGTAGAACTGTTAAAAACCATTCCGACTAAACAAATCCAACAAGTCAGATTTTTATCTCATTTTTAAAGCTGCGTATAAACCTCGATGGCGCGCCATGGCGACTTCCTCTGTGGTCACCTGACATCCGTACATGAAAGCTTGTCAAGATTTTTAGACGGCACTTCCTCCGACTGCTTGGTTGGCATGAAGGCTCGTCTTTCAGTTGGGATACTCTTCGTAGACTTTCAGCTGGAAGAATTTTAATAATCGAAAATTAAAATTTTTATTTTCATCTCATACCAAACAAAAACTCTGAATGTCAAAAAATTTATTTTGCTGAATTTTTAGCGTAGAAGACTTACATTTTAAAGTACCTACCCTCATTTATTTTTTTATTATTTATGGTTATTTGTGATAAACACTCGGAAATGAAGCAAATAAAAACTTTATTGCATTACATAATCATGCCAACGTTTCACCTAATATTTAGGCTTCTTCGGGGCTAAAAAGACATAAAAATTATAAAACTTTTTGGACATAACTGGGACATTATAAACTATTTTTTTGGAAAAAAATGTATATAAACAAAAATAAAAGAAATTAATAAATTAAAAACTTACCTAAATTATTAAATATGCAATCAAACAAACAAATTAAACAAACGCATTACATCAACAAACAAAATACACTGGTCAGTTATATCCAAAAAGTTTTATATATAATAATGTTTGTCTTTTTAGCCCTGAAGAAGCCTAAATATTAGGTGAAATTTTGGCATGATTATATAATGCAATAAAGTTTTTATGTGCTTCATTTCCGAGTGGTTATCACAAATAACCGTAAATAAATTTCAAGAAGCATCCTGTAGGAAATATTATTATTTTTATTATTTTTTATAAAGTAAAAGTGAAATTTTGTGACCTTCTCAGCGATTTATTATATGGAACCCCTAGCAACTTTAGTTATTAAATACAAGTTGATGCAGTAGCAATAACACTTTTTCAAGAAATTAAGGTGCGAGTGGTTCCAAATATAAAAAATCGTTTGGTATTTAAAATGATAACAAACTTTTTAGGGTACTGAGTTACCATAAAATGCATGTATTTTTTTAATAAAATAACAAATAAAAATCATATTCTGTATGATATAGGTACTTTACTGTACTGCACAAGAAAATCAAAGAACATTGGATAAGAATAATGTATTACCCTTCCGATATTGGGAAAATTTCTGGGAATATACAGGGTGTATTAACGAAGACTAGTAAAGTATGCACTTTAGAGAAAAACTTTAAAGGAAAAAGTAAAGAAATTGAAGCAGGTTTTATATCATCACTAAAAATGCATTTTTTCTCAAAAAAAATTATATCAAAAACTATAAACAACAGACCCATATAATACGATATTGAAATAAAGGTATTTTTATGACAAGTAAGATGAAATACTAAAAAATATACCATTCCGTTAAAAAAAATAAGTCAGATGTTACCCACCCTACCATCCTGTATATTTGAAAATATTTTTAGAATAGAAACCATACAACTTTTCCCTTTAAAGTTTTTCTCTAAAGTGGATACTTTACTATATATCGACCGAGAAGTCTTCTTTAAGACACCCTGTATAAATGTATAAAAAAAATGGATTTCATGGAAAACAGTATATTAATATAATTTTATTAATTTTTTTTAATTAAAACATTTAATTAAAATATCACAAAATTTGCAGGTCCACACTTCAAAAAAAAAAAAAAAATAGCAGCGCATCTTTTTCTAATAATCTATTCATCCATTGCGAAGATTATTTTAGGGAATACGAAGCATTATAATATCTTCACATGCTGTTTTTTATCCATTTCTTACAAACATCAGTGCATCTGTTCCTTATTGTTGGTCTATCTGAAAAATAAATTTAATTGGCATCAACATTTTTAATTAATAACATTTGATAGAAAAACAGGATTGACCAATGATAGTGTTGATCCAGGACCTGGATCACCACGAATTATACTATGATTCCTGGATTCTAGATTCCAGGATAATTAGTCAGTAGGTGTAAACACTAGAAATTTAATTTGCACATTTATATGCACTTAATATGTGCAATGCACATTATGCATTTACAGTTTAAGAGAAAATATACCCAGTAATATTTTTTGTCTCAATGTTTAAGACATTTACCAATCAAGTTTCAATTTTTAAGAAATCCAAAAATTTTAATTTTTAAGAAACGTCAAATTTTTAAGACTAATTTTTAAGTTTAAACTATTTAAAACTATCTGTGATTGGTGGATTCTTTAAAATCTAAATCTTGATGTTTAAATCAAAAATTAAAAATTCGATAAATTCACCTTAATGTAATCCGTAGGCCAAATATCTCTAAAATATCTTTTTACCCCTGGGTGACTTGAGAATTTTTTGAAGGGAAGGACAAAAAGGTCCTTAAAGACTAAGGAATTTCAACAAACAAACAAACAAACCCCTGGGTGATTTGAGAATTTTTTGAAGGGAAGGACAAAAAGGTCCTTAAAGACTAAGGAATTTCCCAAGTCTGAAAAAATCTTTACCCCTGACTGGAAATTTCGATGACTAAAAAAAAGTCTCTCTTATGAAAAAACAACCCAACCAAAAATTTTATGAGAAAAAAAAAGTCCTCACCTCTGGAAATTTTCCAACTTTAGCCCCTACAGATCTTATTTAACACACTCAATTTTCCTTCCCAACTAGATAACAAGATGACAAAAAAAAACAAAAAGCTCATCGCTACTACAAATTTTCCTACTATCAAACTCTTTATAGTATCCCACCCTTGTTCTTTACATGAATTTTTATTTTTTCAATTGTGATTAAAAAAAAGTTTTAGTTAACTGATGTGTAAAATTTCTTAAATGCTAATTACATTTTTTTTAACAAAATATAAGCAAATCCGAAAAATTCGGCTTAGTAAAATGAAATAATTAAAAAAGTATTCGGGTCTAAAAAAATGCCAACAAAGAATATGATAAATAAGCTTTGTTGAATCAGCAATGCTGATTATAAAAAATGAAAGCAGTCAGCGTCGAAAATAAAAGCACAATAGAACTTATACGACTCGCGTTTTATTTTGTGTAGGTATCCTATAGTTCGTTTATGAATAATGCCATCCTTAATCATAAAAATAAAATTGAAAAATATTAGAGACAGGCTACTATTATAATTATTAGAGCGAAAAATGTTTCGTATTTATACATATTTCCGCGCCGCACCATACTCCAAAAAAAGAATCATCGTGTCAGTCGAATATGAGAGAGGAAAACTGGGAAGAAGGGAAAATACTAAAACTTATAATTATACATAATACAGGGTGTACTATAACTATTTTAATATGAAGTAGTTATTGTATCATAATGAGGTCATTTGCTAGAGTTTCCCTCATCTCACTTGCTAAGTGCTTGCTCTAGTTGAAATTTGGTTAAGGCTAGTTTCTAGATGTAACTTTTAGCGACGAATATGTTGCATATTTATGTACCAAAGTTATAAAGAGAGAGAGTACTTGAATTGTAATTTTGTAACATATTTAGAACATGTCAATTTTTGGACATTTTTTAAGTTTTAGTCATAAATAGACAGATGTTATTTTTTTTATATGTGCAAATAGCACGTGAGTTTTTCCTGATTTTTATGTCAATTTTAGGAAAACGCAATCTCAGCTGAGAAATGATAGTAAAAAAGCTATTATTTCACTTCAAAGTTTTTAGCTTAAAGCTTTTTTTGTCATGCGTACAAGAAACTTACAGGTATATCGGCTGTTTCGCTCATAAAATCGTCATAGACAAAAATTATTGGATATAAATTTGTTGAAAAACTAAGTATTTTTTTGCCCGTCTGTCCGTCCGTCCGATGTCCCCATTTTTGTTAACACGATAACTCAAGAAAGAATAATCCGATCGACTTCAAATTTTCAGGAAAAATCAGGTTCTTTAAGGGGAAGTAACTTATAGTTTTTAAAAGTAATCACCCCAAAAACAAAAAAAATACTGTGAATAGTATATAATTCAATGCGTAGCATTATATATCTTCACTGCTTGTTTATTTTTTTGTTAGTTTTTCTCACGAGGCAAAATAAGCATTTTTTTATTTCCATTTTCCTTTTCTCATTAAATATTTTCAAAAGCGACCAGTATTGTAAACTCACTCGGTGTACCAAACGCACACGGAGTATAGCAGCATCGGAGCAGCCATATTTGTCTTCCTTCACGGTGACAGTTCGTCATTTGTCTGTGTCCATAACACAGTTGGCGGCGAAGCCGTGTCATGTGGGACAAAACAGCATCGGCAAATCTATGACTGTGAAACTGTATCTGGAAATAGCTGGTGTTACACTGAGTATGGTCATATTCTTATAGCTCCGCGAGGGGAAGTATCATTAAGGCACTGTCATGTCAATATGATTCGAAGGGGTGGCTCATACTGAGTTTCTATACAAAAGGGACTTTTTTTAATACTACGAGAAGCACAGGCTTGTGGTTTCGGATTTTGAACGATATTCTAACACAGAGCCGAATTTACAATTTGAATACCTACAGGGACGTCATTTAGAGATTCGAATTTGCTGAAAGTTTCTTAGGGAAGAAAATAATTTTCCCTCACCTGGTATTGTAGTATGTATAATAATCTTCATAAAAGGAGTAAATAAACTGAAACTGAAACTAAAATTATAAGCGATATCATTTCATTTGTCGATATATTATTTCAAATAGAATATAAGTTTGAAATAATAATAATAATAAATAGTAGGTTTAAAATAGTTTGGGCTGCACGGAAAAAATAAATTACATTAAATTACATAGTCCGTAAATGGTAATATGTTGCCATAGTCCATAATGGTAATATTTTGCATAGGATGGAACGGTAAAAATTAAATAGTCCAGAATGGTAATATTTTGCATAGACCGGAACGCTAAAAATTACATAGTCCAGAATGGTAATATTTTGCATAGACCGGAACGCTAAAAATTACATAGTCCAGAGTGGTTTGGACTTGAAATTTGAAAAAAAATATTTACTACTTGAAAATGTTTGTTCCAAATTACAAGTCTCTGTATCAAAGCTTTTTTGAAATATCGTAGAGTAAAGTTCATTTGGTTTAATAAACCAAACGATTTGCACCCTTAATACGAGTATAAACTGTTTACATCTTTCTTTAAAGATCTATTGGTTGACAAAGATCGTAATTTATATTGAACGTATATTTTAGGCCACAAATAAAGCATTGAAATATCGTACATAAATAATATTTACCTTTTTTTACACTTTTAACACTTTAACCTAGCAGCATGCGTCGCTATCTCTCTAACAATATTTAACGGCCCGTCTCATGATGAGACGCCTTCTTGGTTATTGTCCAAAGCGCACGCGTGTCTTAAAATAACATTGTAAAATCATATAAAAATATGTAAATCAATGTAAATATAATTTTTTACATTATTTTACATTCTTTTACTTTATTTTACATTCTTTTACATTCTTTAGCATTCTTTTACATTATTTTACATAAATTCATGAATTATGCATAGTCCAGAATAGTAAAATTACTATTCCGTACTACGTAAATTCATGTATTTTTACGTTATTTTACATGCAGTTTTTACAGTGTACGTCTACAAACAAATAAAAGCATAAAAAAATTATTTGCACAACTCCAATTTACAAAGTCAGCCATATTTAACTGAAATGCAAAATGATCAAAATTTGCGTTACGTAATACTTGAACTTTCCCTTATATCACACTAGTTTAATATTTTCATGTCATATTTATGTATGGAGGGTTGCTTAATTTTATTTAGACATTTACCTCGTAGATTCTACGAATTTCATTCACCTTGCTTTATAAGCCATTTTCACCACAACCTTTTTTGATATATTTTATGAATTTAATCCAAATATTTCTGTTTTTCATGTCAAAAATAAAAACTATAGTTACAACGTTACTATTTTGACCAGTACTGTCTAGATTTTATAAAAAATACTTAATTTTGATTTAGTTACCTTACATTTTATAAAAAAAACATCAAAATACACACTATTTTACGTTGGAAAGTGTATTTCATACACTCTTGGGGTTTCCTCACTCGCCTTGTGGCTCGTTCGTAAACCTTCCCACTCGCTTGAAATATTTCACTTTCCACACTAGTTATGTAATATACTATTCCTACATCTTGGTGAGCATAGTATCCTATCTGCCTACCAAGTACTCTAACTTTGCTAACTAATTGTTAAATACGGTCCTGTTAAAAATACTGTTTGCATACTTGCCCGGGGTTGGCAACTCAACCGAAATCCAATGCATTGCTGACTTTTATTTACTATGCAAATTTATACATGAAATTAAAATCAGTTACTGCGTGCCTTTTTTAACAAACACTTATTTTTGCGCCTTGTAAACCAAGTATAATTACATAGAAAGGGAAACAGAAAGGATTTTTATTCTGAAAATGGAAATTTTTACCATATTTAGCTTAAAAAAACTGATGTTCTACTACTAGATTTAAATTCGGAGAGTCAAATTCTATAGAAACCAATTTTATTAGGTTCCAACTTTTGTTCACAATTTTTTAGCAAAGCAGCGACACAGTTAACGTTTTTTCGATTCGAGGCTGGGATTCTAATTCGTTTAGAGTCACTGAAACTGACAGCAATCACATAATCATTTCTAAGAACTTTTCAGAAATTTCTTGGTATTCGAAAAGTTTGTATTTTTAATTTTAATATGAATAACTTATTACCTTAATTCCAAAATAACTTTCTACATCTACATCAAATCATTTTTGATTAGATTTTAGGGGTTAAGATATTATTTTTTTATATGTAGGTTTATACCAATATCAAATATAATTTCTTATAGGAGATTTTCAATTAATAATATAAAGTTCAAACGATTTTGATCATTCAGAAAGTGTAAATAGATAAGGGTTAAGACTTTTGAGCAACTGAAATTAATACAGATGATGGTTTAATTAAAGGAAATAACGTTAGTTTTATTCGATTAGCAACTATAAGGGATTTTCGTAATTTGAAGTGATGGATCATTCGAAATTTAGAGTAATGTAAAATTTATAGAAATTAATGACTTTTTTAATGGCCCTGTAAGTGGTTTTAAGTTTAATTCGGGGGTCGATTTTCTGATTTCGGTAGTTTGACATTAATTACTAATTTGTTTTAATTTGTTAGTTACTGATGTTTTACCAACTTTGCTTACAAGCCCAGTAACTACTAGTCATTATTAATTTAAATTTGGGTTTTATACTTTCAATGCAATATTCCTAAATGATATTGCAAAGGGTATATTTTTAAACCTAGATGAAAGAGTTATATGTAGTTATCAATGGCGAAACGGTTTTATTTATTTTAGTGTTTTTATGCATTTTAAAGTCCCTTAATATTGAAACCACGATTTGTGAATTTCCATGCATCCGTGGTTCCATCCGTATTTTCAAATATTAGAGGCCATACCATTTAAGTGAACTTTAAATTTAAGCTTAAAGACATTTAAACTCAGACGTCAAAATTTATTTTTAATATATTATAATCGAACAAAAAAATAGGATATGATACGCGGACGACAATAGATTCTGATTTTAGGGCAATTATGGTTGGCTAAAGCTCTACAAACTTGGTTCACAATATCCATAATCACCATAAAAACAGTATTTTTTTTCGTCCTTGTATCAGAAAGTTAGCACTATACTAAAAATATTTTACAATTTTAGGAGTTTATAATACAAGGAACATAAACACTGTTTTTATGGCGATTACGGATATTGCCATCTAAGTCCAAAGTCCAAACTGTAATCGCCTTAAAAACAATTTTCGTCCTTGTATCATACACTATTTTTAATTCGATGGTCATATAATAATAAATACATTTGTAATTTTGACAAAAAATTTGAAGTTAGAACTCAAATGTCAACAGGTTTAATATCTATCACCAATCAACTTCGAGTACGTTTCTTTTGCGGCCTAGGCCGAAAAATTAAACTTTTCGTGCAGGTTTATTATAAAAAAGTAAGGCTTTTAGATACAATCGAATAAAAACAGTAATTTTTGTCCTTGTATCAGAATAGTTATTTATAATACAAGGGTGAAAAGTTAAATTTTTCGATTGAGTAGGTTTTTAGAAGCCGAGGGCCGGCCGATAGGGTCGGCCCGAGTGTAATAAACCTACGAACTCGAAATTTAACTTTTTGCCCGTGTATTATACAATATTTTGTATAAGATTGTTACTAATTATAATAAATTGTTAAAATATACTTAATTTTAAAGTGCAAAAAATATTTCTTTTTACTGTCTTATTACGTATCTAGTTATCCATGAAAAATTGCTGTCCAATCAAATAGCTACAAAAACAATTGAATGGTTTCTTTTGCTTGAGGTTTCATTTTCAAATCAAAAAAGCTATAGCTTGGTGATTAATTTCTGTTAAAATATGTCTGTTGTCAAAATAATACTTGTGAAACCGTTCTATGAATATTATAAATATTGAAAGTGATTTTACAATTGAAATTTTGTGTTTTTAATTTATTTTAGTGGGTGAATACAGATTAATCAGTTGACATATATTTTGAGGTTATGTTATGGAAAAATTTTTATTTTGTATAAAATGATTATAATAACTGTATCTGGTCAAAAAGAACTGTTAGTTCAAGACCAAAAGTGACCAAAAGGTCATATTTCTTTATAAATATTACAGTAAAGGTAAAGCATCTTCTTTTAAAAAGCTTAAAAATAACAAGTTTTAGTTAGCGGGCCCTAGGGCCACAAAGTTTAACTTTTCGCCCTTAAAACATGAACAAAAAGTGTGACTTTTAGAATCAATCGACTAAAAATAACTTTAAGTTAGCACTGTACCAGAAAAACCATTTTACAATGTATTTTTTTAATTTACAATATAGGTAAATGAAAATATTATAATGTGGTTTCTTCTTGTATTATTTTAGTAAAGTGTTACAATCATTTATAAAACTAATATTTCATCTTACAAGAATATAATAAGAAGAACACAAACTCTATTTTCAACAAAATTAATGACCTCTCCAAGACATCATTGTCATTTCAGAGTGTTGTAGATAGAGATCTGCCGTTGTTAAAATTAATTGTAAGTCGCGGTACCGTGGGCCAGATTTCATTTCTAGCAGGACAAAAAGCAATTTTTGGATCAGATAATTTAACTAGTCATGTAGAAGCCAAATTAGTTTTTAATAATAATAACTATGATTTTTAATATATATTAAGACATAATTAAGCAAAAATGTAATTTTTTTAAAAGGACTTCGAGGTATCGAGTGTAGCATCATATCACAAAGTGTAGCAGGTATATTTTATTAAAAATATCGTATAAAATGCCTTAAGGGTTCTTTCTACCTTCAAATTTTAAAAGTGATCTTTTTCTTCAAGCGTACTAAAATGTTCATATTTTATAAGTGATATATTTTTTTACAGTAAAAAAATGAGTTCATTATTGTACGCCGTAAAAAAAAGTTAGTTAGCAAAACCACCACTGGCGGCAGCACTCTTTGACTTTGGTGACAGCCATACTTCGAACTTGTTTGTTTATTATGTAAACAGGTGGTTTACTCGAAGTTCTGTGCAAAAACCTTGTGTGAAATTGATTAAAAATTATTGAAGAAGAATATATGGTTTATACACCTACAAATCTCTTCGAAATTGCAAATGAGACATTAGACAAGTTACCATCGAAATCGCGAAAAGTGTACAATTTAGCCTACGAAAAAAAATTTAAATGAGCTGGGAAAGTTTATTTCGAAAGGGTTTTATTTACCTATTTTAAAAAAAAACATACTTTATTACTGAATAAATTAAATTCAAAAATTAATATTTAAAAAATATACACTCGGAGGAAAAGTGCTTCTTTTTACTCGTCTGCAGTTTCCGGACTCGGCTTCGCGTCGTCCGTAAATTCTACAGACTAGTAAAAAAAGCTTCACTTTTCCTCTTAATGAAACAATATAATATTTTTAAACATTTTTTTTATATAGAAATAAAAAAGATATAATTGTGAAATTATGTTTATTTATATACAAAGAAGGCAAAAAAAAATAGATTTTTAAAGTGCTATTTTTGGCCATAATTTTTTTTGAAAAAATCATCAATCAAAAATGATTCCGGCCATTTGGAAAAAAAACGGGATATTATTCAATATTAAAGTCGCTATAGTCCGAACTAGAAGAACAGTTTTTGGCCCAAAATTAAAAAATTGTTATTTTTTGCCCAAGCAATGTTCTTTTAGTTCGGGCCTATTCGCTTTAATACTGAATAATATCCCGTTTTGTTTTTTTTTAAGTCGATCAAAACGGCCGGAATCATGGGGACCACCGTTTTTAATATTTTTAAAAAAAAAATTTTGGGAAAAAAATTGCACTTCAAAAATCATTTTTTTTATATTCTTTGAATATAACTAAACATACCTACAAAATTTTACAACTATATCTTTTCCTTTCTATATAAAAAAAAATAAAAAAAAAAGATTATTTTTAAAATTTGATGGTAGAAGCATGATTATCAAGTCAAGTCAAGCGAGGACCAGGATCACCTTTAAAAATAAAAATAAATGATTTCTATTAAATACCACATTTGCAGTTTTTATTCTCTCAAATAGATCTAAAAATTATTCTAGCCTCCTGAAATTAAGTTATTTTTTTTAATTAAAATTTAAAATATTTTATAACCTCCATCACCTAAACAATTTTTTCCCTTAAACTAATCTGGCTCCTCGAGGTCTTATATTTTTTCAGTTAAAACTGATATGTCAGCAGCTTATTTAAATATGATTCAGATTTTGATATTTACTGATATTTGTCCTGCAATAAATTTATTTTGGACCACCATGCGCGGACTGCCAGTAGTGTTTTACGTTATTAATTCACTCCTTTCTTCAACTCCAACATCATAGTTATGATAGAAAACAGACGGGAGGGATGAATTGTTTACATTTCTAAGATTATAAGTCAACCCTTTTGGTCTTGCTAAGAAGATTGATCCATTTATTTCACTTCCTTAATGAATATATTTGATATAGGGTAGACGGGGAAAAATTGACTCAAAATCTTTAGAGTAAAACTTGAAACTGTACTTATACATGTATAATAGGTTAAATCTAGTATCTAGTATCAGTTTTTCTTCTCTACACAATTTTTTTATATCTATACGTCAAGCAAAGACGTAAAGACATAATGCCTAATCAATTTGTTCTACTTATTATATTATTCTCAGCACCTGTGAAATACCTATAAAAATAGGTCCTAGAACGACAATAAACCATTACAATTACAATCACAATCACAATTACAATTACAATTATTTTTTTTAAGTTTTTTATTTATGAATAAAAAATTTTTTGAACATTAGTTATAAAATTTTTTAATTTTTTTTAATTTTTTTTTTTCTTTTTTAATTTAATCACAATCACAATCGCAATCACAATTACAATTACAAATATTTTTTTTAAGTTTTTTATTTTTGAAAAAAAAATTTTTTGAAAATTATTTTTAAAATTTTTTAAATTTTTTTAATTTTTTTTTCTTTTTTAAAAAATATATATATTTTTTTCTTGTTAAAAAATGTTTTTAAGTTTTTTTTCATATTTTTTTTTAATCTTTTTTAATTATTTGGGAAAATGCAATATACCATTTACTGTGAATAATATATAATGGAATGGGTAGCATTATATATCTTCATGGCTTGGTTTTAATTAATTCGTCTAATTTAAGACAAATCGAGGCAATATTAACAATATCCCTTAATTTTGGAATATAACCTACTTAAATAGAATCTATAATTAAAAAAAAAATTAAAAACAGCGTTTATTGCATTCCCTGTCAATGCGGGAAATTTTATGTCGGTGAATCTGGTAGGCCTTTGTCTGTCCGTCTGACAGAACATAAAGTTAACTGTCAAAAAAGAAAAATATTTTTCAAAATTAGTTGATCACTCATTTAATAATTGTCACCATTTTTTATTTGATAATACAAAAATTTTAACTAAAGAGCCTATCACAGAAATACGAAAGCTAAAAGAATCAATTTTCATAAAATTATGCAGAGATAACTGTATTAGCGAATGCTCTTCATCTTTATCTAATATTTGGACAGCAATACTTAATGATAAAGTATTACGCGGTAACTTAACTTTGCCCTCTTTTCAATAAAAGTTTTTTCCAAATTAACTTCTCTACACGTTTTCAACAAAAACGCCTTTTCCAAATTAATTTCTCTACACCTTTTTATTGTTACAGGTGTCTTTGTTTCAATTACCTCGAAATGACATATTTTGTCATATTTTGATTGATAAAGCCAAATATTGCACAAATTCTTTTAAAACTAATAATTTTCTTTGAAAACGGGATCAGATTAGATCCCGAAACGTTAGAAGTTAACTTTTATTCAGTTTTTCGTTCTTTTTTAATTATTTTAACGATTTATCAAGAATTTTATTGAAAATTCTTTATTTAGGCAAAATTTTTAAACCTTGGTAAGGTATTGACTAATAATATTTTTTATGTAAAGAAGATATAGCAGATAAGTATTATTTTAAACCCAATACCTTGCCAGCGCATCTAGAAATAGGTGCGCCTGATAAGAACATTTTAATTTTATTTTCTGTTTTAGATTTTTTACGATATAAATAGTCATTGAGGCGAAATGGCTCAAATTAATAATACTGTAATACTACTACCTACTTGGTGCAAGGACCAGAAGTGTCTTAAGAAAAGTCACACATACACAAACTAAGCATGTTAAAAGTTTAACAGATCAGTTCTGATTTGATATTTTACTAAATTACTAAATCTATTGCTCAAGGCTGTTTCAGTTTTTGCACATATGTATTTTAAATTTACTACTCACATCATGGATAGTAAAAAACGGACCTAAAAAAATTAAAGTTTGTAACAGATTCGAAAAAATAATCCATGCAATGTCGCTTTGAATCCAGTTAGTTTGTCCACCCTGTATTCTACATTAAATTTGTAACAAATTATCTTTTGATTGATTGTATTGGAACCGTAATCAATACTTTTTCGTCGCGATTATTAATTTTGATACATCATTTATTTGACAAGACATCATTAATAATAACATTTCTTGGACTAACAAATGATCTTATATATTGTAGATTGTTAAGAGACGTCAAATAAAAAATAAAATACTTGTAAAAAAATAATATATGATAAATATTTTTGGATAGGCATGGAAATTTATACTATACATTTTTTTTATGTTTTATAAATATTTACACAGCCTTGATATTTATTGTCAATCGATCTTTGTTTGGAAAGTAAAATTTTTAAAATTAATTTTAATGTAAAAGATTACATGATTTTTTTTTTGTAATGGGAAATATTAGAAATAATTTACTTTTTGTGAATTATATTTATGTATAAGAATAAGATTTTAAACAATACAATTAAAAAATATATCTTTTGATTTATGAAGTCTATACACTGATAAAAAAGATAATTTTGATTTATTTGGATATGGCCAATTAAATTATTTGGTTGCGAGTAACAAATTTTATTTGGGTCAAATAAATATTTAGTTCATGCAAATAAACATTTTAATCTCAAAATCATTTATTAATGGGAACAAAATAGTTTATTTGACAGAAATAAAATTTATTTGTCACAACCAAATAATTCAATTGGCCATATCCAACCAAATATTTTGTACACACAAATAAACTGTTTTATCAGTGTATTATACAGAAGAGGATTATACTTTGTTGGCAGTGTAAAGTTGCAATCCCTCATAAACACAACATTTTCGTTTGGACTTTATGCTTTATGGCAGAATTCTGCCATCTTAGTTCTGGAGATGTGAAGGTTTCTTTAAAATTCGTGTCCATGATCATAAGATATTCTACCCACGTATTTTTCTTTTTAAATAACAAATACCGGATTATGGGTTATTTTGGGAAAATTTTTATATTTTAAGAACCAAGATGGCAGAAACGAAACTAATGGTGGCATAAACGTCCACATAAATAAATACAAAATTTTCCTTTGTGCCTAATTCAGGGTTACAACTTCACACTGCCACTTTTGTTTAAATACAGTGCGTGCATTAAGTCTGGAATCACCCGAATAACTTTTTAGTTACAAGTAAAATACAAAAATCCTCAGACAGGTCGATTTATATTTTTAATTCTGCAAATTTTGGTCTAAAAAAAGTTATCAAAATTGGCACCCCCTTGCACCCTCACCCCCCAACTTTTTTTTTCAAATAGCAACCTACCCCTTGTGATACATCATTGGAAAGGTAATTTAATAAGCTTTCCAACAGTGTATGATAAAGCCTAATTTGTTAAGGGGTCTATGAAAAAACGCATGTTTTATTTAAACATTGTTTGTGTGAAATATTACGCATAATATGGTAATATTATACCACCCAACTAAATTCCACGACTAAAATAGATGTTTTTCAAGAAATTAATCCCGTACAAACAAACCTCAGTATTTCCAGCGTAAAAAATATCAGTAAAGGAGGTATTTTAGTAGGATTCAGCAATAAAGCTGAAACACAGAAATTGAAAAATATGGCTACAGAAAAATTAACAGACAAATACGAAATTCGCGATGTAAAAACTGTTGATCCTAAAATACGCCTCGTAGGAATGTCCGAAGAAATATCCGAAGATGAACTTACTCAACTCTTGAAGCACCAAAATAAGCTGACGTTTAATGAAAACAGTAAATGTACTATAAGTAAAATCTGGCCTACAAAAAATAACCCTAAAATATTTCAGGCTATTCTGCAGGTTGATGTTAATACATACAATAATATAATGTCTCGATGTGATGGTAAGTTATTTGTTGGGTACGATTATTGTGACGTATATGACTCTATTCAAATAGTAAGATGCTTTAACTGTAACGGTTTTAACCATCAATCGAAAAACTGTAAGGAGCAAAAAATTTCATGCCCAAGGTGCGCGGAAGAACACGCGGTAAAAGATTGTAAAGCTAACATATTAACCTGTATTAACTGCATGAAATATAATGAAAAAAATCCAGCAAAAAAAATTGACATGAATCATGCTTCTTGGGACAGTAAGTGTGAAATATATAAAATAAAACTTAATGAATTTAAAACTAACATTTATACGTAGCAACTAAATGCGGAGCCTCCTTCCTGCTATCCTAACTTAGGCCAGGTATCACCAGCACACACTACATCCACCACCGTAAAGTCCCCTCTTAGGATATATTATCAAAACGTGCGGGGTCTGATGACCAAACTTCACACGCTATTAAACGTCACTTACGCCTGCGAATATGATGTTATTTCCTTTACCGAAACTGGACTAAATGAACACGTAAATGATTCTGAAATTTTTAGTAATGAATATAACCTATTTAGATCAAACAGAAATTTTTCTGCTACAAACACAAAAAAAGGTGGAGGTGTACTGCTTGCAGTCGATAATAAAATAAACGCGTCTGAACTGAATTTGGATTACGTTAGAAATAATAATAGTAAATTAATTGACATTATTGGCGTGGAAATAAAATTTAATCATAAAACTGCATATATTTTCTCAATTTATATTCCCCCCGAACAAAAACCTGAAATCTACAGTAGTCTTTATGAGTCTCTCGAAACACTTCATTACTTGAATGATAATACAATATTTTTTACCGGCGACTTTAATATTAAGGAATTTAAAGAAAATATAGAAATAAATAACATTGTTGGTCGTACAGCAAGCACTATTATGTTTTTAGAGTCCTTTCAAACCGCTCAGTATAATAGGGTTTTAAATGACAATAACAGACTACTCGATTTGGTAATTTCCAATAGCTTATGTGAAGTTGAGAGGTCAATAGACCCGTTGCTCAAAGAAGATATGCCTCACCATCCTGCTTTGATAATAAATACTTCTATAAGTACACGAAATACTTTTAAAAAATTGGACTCCAACGGTATTCAAAGCTATAATTTTCGAAAAGCCAATTTTCATGAACTCTACAGTCAAATTGGTAAAACTGATTGGTCTTTTTTATCAAATTATACGGATGTCAACCTAGCATGCAATAAATTTTATGAAAAGCTTTATAATATTTTTGATAAATGTGTTCCAAAAAATAGTCCTCGGCCGAGGAAATACCCACCATGGTTTCACAGTAATCTTATTAAACTCATTAAATTAAAAAGCTCTTATTTGAAAAGATTTAATAAAACTAGAAATAGAGAATTTTATGAGAATTTTAAGCTTCTTAGATCTGAAATTAAAAGAGAAACTGACACAGCTTATAATCAATATCAAAATAACATCCAAAATAATATTAAAAATAATCCAAACCAATTTTGGTCCTACATAAACTCAAAAAAAAATATATCGACCATACCAGAAAAACTACAATATAAAAATCAGTGGTACGAGCACCCTAAAGATATTGCAAATTGTTTTGCTGAATTTTTTACAACGTCATTTACGCTACCTACACCATGTGATATTAACGATGAATCAAATACCGATAATAACTTTTTGCATATAAATAAATTCAGTCATGCAGACATTATTTGCGCACTTAAAAAACTAAAACCTAAATGTACCAAAGGGCCAGATGAAATCCCCGCTTTTCTTATCAAGGATTGTTCCAATTCGCTAGCAGAACCCCTTAAAGTAATCTTCAACCTTTTACTTAAAACGAGTACATTCCCTGAAGTTTGGAAACGGTCAAGAATATGTCCCGTCTTTAAAAAAGGGGACAAAAGTAATGTAGAGAATTACCGCCCAATTGCAATCATATGCAATTTCGCGAAAATCTTTGAAATCGCCTTACACAAAGTTCTTTACAACCATATTGAAGGACCGATTACATTACATCAACACGGATTTGTCCAGAAGAGATCAACTGTCACCAACCTACTCTACGTAACTCAATATCTCTCGGAGTCTGTCGATGCTAACATTCAGGTTGACGTCATATACACAGATTTTTCAAAAGCATTTGAAAGAATTGACCCATATGTCTTACTTCGAAAGTTAAAAGAAGCCGGATGCTCTCCCCCACTACTTTGTCTTTTTGCGTCTTATCTTATTGGCCGAATTCAATATGTACAATTTCTTGGACAGTTTTCTGACGATATTTTGGCTACCTCAGGCGTCCCACAGGGATCAATTTTAGGCCCGTTACTTTTTATACTTTTTATAAACGATATAGGCGTTGACCTGGATGTTTTCTATCTGTTATTCGCCGATGATGCAAAATTTTATATGGCAATTCGATCTCTTCTGGACTGTTTGAGATTGCAAGACAACATCAATAAGATAAAAGCTTGGTGTATCGCAAATAATCTGCCCTTAAATGTGGAAAAATGTAATGTCATGACGTATACCAAAAAACAAAATCCAATTATTTTTAATTATACCTTGGATAATAAAATACTTACTCGTCCAGACTTTATTAAAGATCTAGGAGTTATATTTGAGAGTACACTCACCTTTAATAAGCATATTGAAACAACAACAAAAGCAGCTTCTAAAAACTTGGGATTTGTTTTGAGAAATTCTCATGGTTTTTCTGACATTAACGTTTTAAAATTACTCTACAGTACTTTTGTCCAATCTAAGCTAGATTATGCATCCCTAATCTGGAACCCTGGATACCAAGCCTATAAAGATACGCTGGAAGGAGTGCAACGAAGGTTTTTAAAATTCCTGCACTTTAAAACCACCGGTATATATCCTGCAATTGGCTATGATCATAATAATTTATTAACAAGGTTTTCTGTAGAAAGTCTTGAAAACCATCGTAAAAAAACAGCAATTATATTTTTACACCGACTGATGCATAATAAGATTAACTCCCCTAATATTTTAGAGAAATTATGTTTCCATGTACCTCGATTAGGTACACGTTATAGTCCTACATTTTACTTAAAACAACCTAGGACAAATTTGCTGAATTTTTCTCCATTATATTTTATATGCAATACCTACAACAACCTGCAGGATAGTTGTGACATTTTCCACTGTAAAATTAATGCTATTAGAAGACTACAGTTAAGTAATTAAATTATACTTTATTTGTTTTATCTTAAGTTATATTATATATTTTATGTTATTTTAAAATGTACGTATTCCCACCCAGTAATTGGCTTAGGCTGTTGGGTGGTTGTAACCAAATAAATAAATAAAATAACCAAATAATTGTTGCCCTATTTCCTACTTGGCACCTTCCTGAGAATCTAAATAAGGTTGTCTTAAACTTATTGTAATATTTTATACCCTGTTGAAAAATGCAATTCTTCTTTTTATTGACCAATTTTATGTTTACTATTTAATCGATTTTAACTAAAGTTATACTTTACATGTCTTTATAATAAACTAAATTGTGCATTTTATCATTAGCCCTTTACCAAATTAGGCTTTATTATACACCGTTGGAAAGCTTATTAAATTACCTTTCCAACGAAGTGTCACAAGGGGTAGGTTGCTATTTGAAAAAAAAAAGTTGGGGGGTGAGGGTGCAAGGGAGTGCAAATTTTAATAACTTTTATTACACCATAATTTGCAAAATTAAAAATAAAAATCGACCTGTCGGAGGGTTTTTGTGTTTTACTTGTAACTAAAAAGTTAATCGGGTGATTCCAGACTTAATGCACGCACTGTATACAAAATCTTATAAATTATGCCTACTAACTAACTTCTTACACCAACTAAAATAATAAGCAACCTTTAAGAATGTTCAGATTACTGATTACTGGTTTTTATTCATATCTTGTTTCTTTCTTTAAACCATGTGAGAAGTAAATATTTCTTAAATATTTAGTGAAAAGGTCATTAAAAATTATTATATTAAAGAAGATCGTTTTTGCAAAAAATATCGTCTTCTTTAAAGCTTTTTCGTATGGAGTCCTTTGCCATCATGAATTTCCAATTATTTATAAATTAGGCCTTTAACTCCCTAGACGTCCAGAAATAATTCCTCTAGAGTGCCGTTTCAATTTGTAATTATTTAAACAGGGTTAGTCCACCTAGAACGCTCAGACGGTTTAAATATTATTTTCCAAAATGTTTTTGAATGAATTTTATTTATGACCTTAAGTGAGATGTGACGTTTAAAGTAATATGTTTTCATGTCGGATTTAATAACTAAGTAATCCATTGGGTTATTTCGTATGCATTTATGAAGCCAGACCGGGATTAACTGTATAAATTTTTAGAAGGAGCAAACATTGTCCTGGCATATTTGATAACAATAATTATATTACATATAATCAATTTTTGGAAGCTCCTGTATGATATAATGTTAATAATATTTAAATTTTATACATACAGGGTGATCAATAACTGGCATGCCAAAATTTAAGAGGTGAGTCTAGATCCAAAAATATTTAAAAAATTCCTATAAAGTTTGGTCCGGAAATGAGCTCCGTAGCTTCCACAGCCTTTTAAAATTGTAATAAAAATAATGTTTTTAATTAATAACTCTGGCATCCTTTAAGCTAGAGCGACGAGCTTTTGCATGTATACTAGTATTAATAAGCACAATAAATTTATGTTAATTTATTTTTTTGAATTTATCCGTGCCTAGCCGGACAAAATATGTGAGGCTTAACACATTTTTGCCTCAATTTTTTTATGTGTAGTTTTTTGGGATTTTTTGTAAAAAAATAGGTTTCTTGAGTAAAAATACATAAAAAATGTCATACAGTGTAACACTGTAGGAGCAACCGTTTTCAAAAAAAAAAAAACAAAACGCAATTAAGAGGAAATAACATTTTGTGCCACCAAAAACTTTACTTTTTAAAAGGCTAGTTACTCCTTTAATATTAAATTTAGGTGTTTTGGTGAAGAATACTTTTTTGCTCAGTTTACTGATGGTCTTATTTGTTCCTCATTCAATATGTGATCTTCGAAGGGCTGTATCTCCCTTAGAGCTCATTTCTAGACCACACATTATAAAAACTTTTTTTTCATATTTTTGGCATGGCAGTTACTGATCACCCTGTATACATAGAGCTAAAAAGCAAAAAATATAAAAGAAGATTAATGTATTAAATCATAATTCAAAACCTTCTCGCAAAAAATATTTATATACAAGGTGGATTATCTAAGACACATCAACTCTTTTTTGGCAATATTGTTAAAGCTACCAAATTATTATTTATTTCACAAATACAGTACGGCTTATTTTGATTTTTCTCGACGTTTTAAGAAAAAATAAGATGATTTAGGCAAAAAAAAATCATTTTTTTTCTCAATCACAATACTTTATGAGAAAGTAAAAAATGTTGTAACCCCTAAAATTTTATAAGCTCTACAAACACAACAAACACAAAACATATGTTTAAAATATCATTTTAAGTATTATACCAAAGAAACCCTAGGTAAGAGACAAAAATTAATTTCATAGCGAACAATTTTGGCATAGCAGTTACTGATCACCCTGTATACATAGAGCTAAAAAGCAAAAAATATAAAAGAAGATTAATATATTAAATTATAATTCAAAAGCTTCTCGCAAAAAATATTTATATACAAGGTGGATTATCTAAGACAGATCACCTCTTGCAGTACGGCTTATTTTGATTTTTCTCGACGTTTTAAGAAAAAAAAAAAAATAAGTTGATTTAGGCAAAAAGAATGATTTTTTTCTCACAATACTTTATGAGAAAGTAAAAAATGTTGTAACTTTTAAATTTTTATAAGCTCCACAAACACAACAAAGACAAAACATATGTTTAAAATAGCATTTTAAGTATTATACCAAAGAAACCCTAGGTCAGAGACAAAAATTAATTTCATAGCGAACAATTTTGGCATAGCAGTTACTGATCACCCTGTATACATAGAGCTAAAAAGCAAAAAAATATAAAAGAAGATTAATATATTAAATTATAATTCAAAAGCTTCTCTCACAAAATATTTATATACAAAGTGGATTATCTAAGACAGATCACCTCTTTTTTGGCAATATTGTTAAAGCTACCAAATTATTATTTATTTCACGAATACAGTAAGGCTTATTTTGATTTTTCTCGACCTTTTAAGAAAAAATAAGATGATTTAGGCAAAAAAAAAATGACTTTTTTCACAATACTTTATGAGAAAGTAAAAAATGTTGTAACTCCTAAAATTATATAAGCTCCATAAACACAAAATATCATTTTAAGTATTATACCAAAGAAACCCTAGGTAATAGACAAAAATTAATTACATAGCGGTTCCTGTTTAATAATTTTCATCATTAATTGTGAAAGCTTGCCCAATCTATAAAATAGAACAATGTCTTGTTACTAAACAATTCAAGAGCTCCTCGCAAAAACTATTAATAATACATAATGATGTTCCGTCCAAACAGTGTATCGTTAACAATACTAAATCCATTAGTGTATTGACAAAACAACGCCAAAGGTGTGCCAGTAAATTGGATTATAATATTCTTTTCACCCCTGCGGTAATTTAATGATATTTTTCAATTTCTCAAAGTAACACCTCGCAAGGTAGAAATATCAGTGGTGTGTTAAAAATTTAGACTAAGCTTATTTTACCTTAAAAAGCGAAGGATGCTTCAAGATGTATCATTTTTTTAGTGTTTTACCTTATAAATAAAAAAAAATGTTTTCCTAAATTCTACAAGTATTTGCGGGCCAGAATTAGATGCCATATACCGGGTGTTTTTTTTTAACCTGAAACTTTCAAATATCTCGAATACTATGCATTTTGGAAAAAAATATCGGACAAAATTTGTTTATTTTAATGGTGGAAACAAAATGGCGTATTTATTTTTTTCGGATATTTACGTTTTCAAGGTCATTTCAAGGTCAACTTTGTTTTTTTAGTATAAACATATATTTTTTTACTGTTATTTAATTCCCCTCAAAAAAATAAAAATCTTTTGTAAAAAATTTTTTTTGATCGGACTTCTAGTTGCAGAGATAACACAGCCACACAAAATTAAAAAAGTTGCATCTCCGACGGACTTGACTAGTCAATCCCTCTGTATTTTGAGCCGCTGAATTCGAATCTGAGGTCGGAATTTAAAAGTTAGCTCCCATTTTCAACATAACCTCAAAAACATACTTTTCGCAATGATATATGTTTTTTGAGGTTGTGGTAAAAATGAGAGCTAACTTTTAAATTTCGACCACAGATTCGGATTCAGCGGCTCAAAATACATATGAATTGACTAGTCAAGTCCGTCGGAGGTGCAACTTTTTTAATTTTGTGTGGCTGTGTTATCTCTGCAACTAAAAGTCCGATCAAAAAAAGTTTTTTACAAAAGATTTTTATTTTTTTGAGGGGAATTAAATAACAGTGCGCTATATCCGAGTTGATTGAGCCAAAATATGAATGTTTAACCTCTTCAGTACCAAGTTTGTCATATGTGGCGAAAATTATTTAAAACAAAAACTGTGGAGTTTTTATTATCAGATTTAGTTTCATTGACCCCAAAAACCTCTATGTACCAATTTCCAGGAAAAAAATGTAAACATTTAAAATTAACTACCCCCTGCCGCAGGGGTGGATTTAGAATTTTTTTTTTATTATCAGATTTAGTCTAAGCGACCTCAAAAACCCCTATACACCAACTTTCAAGGACATATTGAAAATATTTTAAAATTATTCCAGTACCTACCTTAAAATCTACAAAATTTCTACTCCACTGTTATTTTTTTAATATTTATTTAGGAAAAATATGTGTTTGATAACGTTCTAAAATATGACAAAAAAAAAGTTATAAATACTTTTTTGGCCAGACCTGGGACTGAAGTGGTTAAATTTAATTTTAATATATTTAATATTTAGTTAATTTTTTTTTATTTTAATTAATATTCATTAAAATTGACATTAATTAATTAATAAGAATTTTTGGTGCGCCACTGGGTATAATACAAGAATATAATAAATGATTGTTGCAAAATTTTGAAAAAGACTGGTAGCTGGTAGACATTAAAAACCCGAAATTATGCAGGCCTTATTTCTCATCGTTGTTTTGCCTTTTGATAAATGAATTTTAACCTCTATTTCATTAATTTTCATTTAGGTATCTTTTCATCGTAGTTGGCTCATTTACAAATACTTTCCCCGTTTCGTCTAATTAATTTCGAATCAGGCTTTTGTATTTTTATTCATTTGGTTTTTCTTTGTTTGTTAAATATTATTAAAGCATTAAACGCGTTGTTCATGTTTAGGGACAGAGCCATAGGCAAGTTCCCCGCTAAATTGAGGAACTTCCATGCAAACGCGAATTTAAGCCCGACAAAAAAATTTATTACTAAAAAAAGGTACTTTCCTCTGAAAAAAAACTTTACCCCTAACAGAAAAAAGGTCATCCCCTCTAAACAAAAGCTTTTACAAGTTAAATTTTGATAACTAAACAACAACAAAAATAGAAGTCTTTTCAACTTCCGGATATTCCCGACTGATAAAAATTTCCCAACTATACTTATCTTCTCTACAACCAATTTCACAACTACCCAACTCATTAACTATAATTTTCCTAACAAAATTACCTCGATTTTCTTTAAGATTATCTCAAAAAATCTTGAAAATTAACTAAAAAAGATTCCACGTGTGCTAAATATAAGATTTCCTCAGATTTCCTTTAGAGATTACCTCTACATATAGAGGTAATATAAGATTTCATTTAATTTGTGGGAGGCTAGTCTTAATACTTTAGAAGGGAGGGCTAGTGTTAACAGTCAATTTTTAGAAAAACTACTCTGTTCCAGACACTTTATATTTACATGGTACTTTAGTTTAATAGTTCCCTAAACGACAAAACACCTAACTTGGTGCCAGAACGTACTTCTATGAGTATAGGACCAGCATAACTCAAAATTTATCGATTTTAAGTTATGGTGGTCTTGTACTCATAGTGCGAGGTAATCGTAAAAATTTGCTCTTAAAATTTTTTGAATAAAAATTCAGTATTAAATTAAGAAATATAAAATTTATATCAACATATAAATAATTTAATTGGCTTTATTCCTTTATAATTATTTTTTCCCATTTTGAAAATTTTCAATTTTTTTTTTGTATTTTTGCGTTTTATGACGTTTTATGTCGATATAAGTCAATTTCGAGCAAAAAAAAAAATTGTTGCTCAGTCGATCGGTCATTCGGTCGATCGGTCGGTCGGTCGATCGGTCTGTCCGGAAAATCTTGTGGGCACGATAACTTAAGAACGCTTTAAGCTAGAGACTTTAAATTTGGCATACAGGAATGTTACCAAAAGTTCTCGCTCGGGATTATTTTTGGTAAACATTGGGGTGCCCCAAGGGGGGCAAATGGGGAAAAATACATTTTTTTTAGAAAAATTCGAAAATCGCTATATAGGGGTTTTTGAGGTTGCTGAAATTGAATCTGATAATAATTTTTTTCTAACTCCACCCCCGAGGGGGTAAGGGGGTAAATATTTTTAAATATTTTCAATATTTTCGTCAAAATTGGTATATAGGGATTTTCGGGGTCGGCGAATATGAATCTGATAATATTTTTTTTCTAATTTAACCCCCTGAGGAATGGGGGGTAGTTTTCGTGAAAACTGGTATATTGGGGGTTTCCAGGTTGCTGAAAGTGAATTCAATAATAAAAAATCCATTTTACGTGCGGGGTTGTAAAATGGGACAGCTCTTTTACTGGGCAGTGTATTTGAATAAGTTTTCTAGTTTCTCTGTAAAACATATGTTTGCAAAAAATTACAAAAAGGGGTATATATCAACAATTTCATGGGGGAAATATTAACAAATATTTGCATGCAAGTTATACAACATAAAGTATTTCACCAAATTTTTTTACTTTAATCGAAATATATTTGTTTTTCCCTTAATATAGGGTATTTAATTATTTTTTTTTAAGAATATTATCCATTTTTTTATGTTTTTTAAAATTTTAACTTTACCCTTTTTTTTATTTTTTTCTTATTTAAAACCGTTAATTTTTAAACTCTTTCTGTTCTCTTTGATAAAGTTATAATATTTGGAGTTTTGTTTTAATTTAATTTTTTTACATAAAAAATATGAAATAACTCTTTATTTTTAAATATGAAACGAAATTTAAATTTTTTTAATATTTTAACCCCCTTATTTGAGTTTTAATTAATAGGATTTATCGCCATTTGATTACATAGGTTAAAACTTGCCCCAAGGCTGTAAAATCTGGCCCCAAAAGTGGGACAAGTGTCAACTTTTGACATTTTTTGTTTAAATTAATTTTACATAAAATCGGTAAAATATAAAAATTTAATTTTTTCACTAAATAATAACTAAAGGTTAAAATTTTTATATTGTATAAAATAAAACAACAAAAATTAAAAATTATTTTTTGTAGGCGGTACGAAAAGCCCAAAAAGTGTTAAGGCTAACCTGTATTCCTCAGCGATTTATCCCTCGTCCTATTCATATGTATATATAAAAAAAAACTATAAATACTCAACACATTCATAAATTTTTATAACAATTTCTAGGAAAGATTGTTATACTTTTAAATTAATTAAATATGTAAAATCAAAAACAGTTAACCCAAAACTATTTTATAAAATTAAAATATACTCTTTGAAGCCAGATGTTTTAATTTTTTCATGTCATACATTTCACACCATTTAAGTTTTGTTCCTGACAGGACCCTATTTGTAAAACTCACCTGAAATTCACCAAAAATTTCAAGAAATTGACGCATGAAATAATTTCCACGATGAAAGATACTTTTAGGATGACTAATGTGGGGCTTGTCACAGGAAAAGAATTTTGACTGAGTTGAATTTCAACGGTTTTTTTTAAAAAGGATGGAAACGAAGTGTGATAAACAAATCATTAATTATAATTATTTTTAAAATAGTAAAGAGTTAGAGTACAAAAGTAAAATGTTATTTAATTTTGTTTTATTTTATTTATTTATTTAATTAACGGGAATACCCAGTATACAATATTTACAATATTTTGTTTTACATTTTAGACATATATAATTACATATATGATATAATTACACAATAGGCTAAGAATTATGCGGAAAAAATTCGCTGTTTTCATGAAAATGTGCTGTCTGGAAATAATTACGACCGGGGTAGCGATACCCCTTAGGCAGCAAATTTGAATTAAAACTGTGATTTTTCCGATATTTTGAAGAATCATAAAGATTATTTCTTAACGATTTATAATATGTCAAACCTACTTTTATATTTTTTTTCATCGCAAAATGATATAAATTGTTTTATTACTTATCTTGCTAAACTAAAACCTTTTTTGTCCATTTTTAAATTGCAAATTATGGTTCTGTCAATAGTTTAGTCACTTACTGCAGTACTGACTACAGCGGTACTGCGCTAGGCTTGCAAGCATGTTCATAAAAGTCAACCTATAAAAACTGTCATTACATTTTATAAAAAGAATATTTTGAGGTATTTTTTGTTAAATAATAAAGTAATAACAATAATTATAAATAGTAATATATTCATATTATTTATTAATTAGTTTTAAGTATGAAATCTTGTAGTAAAAGAGAAATACTGAAAAACAAAATAAAACAGCGATTCTCACTAGAATTTTCTACGGTAGAAAATTCCCAATATAACTGTAATATGATTGGACAAAAATAAACACGTGGTCAGATATATTGTTAAATGATTGGTTGACAAAAACGTTAAAATATAATCAATAGTAATATTCTTAGTACAAGTTAAATTACTGACAATTTTGTTTTGGTATATCAAAAGCATTTTGCTTTTAAGCAAAAAACAATTTTAAAGCAACATGTTTTTCATAAATCAGAATAAAATTATCTAATAATTCAAGTTGCACAAAAGATATTTTGAATGACTATTTAATAAAATTTTAAAACTTACAGTAGTGCTAAACGCGGGTCCTCAAAAAAAAATAAATAAACGTCAATTTCTCTTAAGCAGACTATATATTTCTTTAGTATTTTTGTTCACTGAAAACGAATTTGACAGTGAAAAAGCTCGCTAGCCTGTTTTTCGAAACCCTGCGAAAAGAATTTGGATGAGCTAGCTTGAGATACCCCTTTCAGACCCGAGCGAAATTGGAAAGTAGTTTTTAGAATATTTTGTGTTAATATTTTCAAAAAACATGTTAAATAAAATCTCAATTATTTTCAGATATTTTCAGAAATTGATTTAAATTGTCCTAACACCGCACTGTGTTATATGATGATCATGTACACAAGGCATTCTTATCAGTTCTTTATAGTTACCGCTAATTAAAATAAGACAAATCATGTTGTCGGAGATAGTAAGGATTATACGAGATATGGGATTATTTATTAAAAATAAATTGCGTGATGAATAATTGTTTGTTTTAATTTACATACTTCTTAATTAACATTTAAAGACAACCCATTATTCACGCTTTAATTAAACTATTTTAATTGGATTGTTGGTAAAATTATTTAAAAATTAAAAAATATCTGGATTAGATCCGATCAAAGTCAAATCTACTAAATTTTATTTTCTACTAGCCGCTAAATCCACTGGCAAATTCACATTTATGCCTGGCCAGTTTTTAATGGTAGCGCCTTCGTCAATATTGATATACCGGGTGTTTTTTTTAACCTGAAACTTTCAAATATCTTGAATACTATGCATTTTAGAAAAAAAGATGTCAGACAAAAGTTGTTTATTTTGATGGAGGAAACAAAATGGCGCATTTATTTTTTACGTATATTTACGTTTTCAAGGTCATTTCAAGGTGAACTTTGTTTTTTTAAAATGAAAGCATATATTTTTTTACTATTATTTAATTCTACTAAAAAAAAATTAAAATCTTTTGTAAAAGGCTTTTTTTGATCGGACTTTTAGTTGCAGAGATAACACAGCCACACAAAATCAAAAAAGTTGGATCTCCGACGGACTTGACTATTTAATTCCTATGTATTTTGAGCCTCTGAATCCGAATCTGAGGTCGTAACTTAAAATTTAGCTCCCATTTTCAACATAACCTCAAAAAAACATAACTTTTCGCAATGATATAATACGTTTTTTGAGGTTATATTGAAAATGAAAGCTAAATTTTAAATTTCAACTTTAGATTCGGATTCAGCGGCTCAAAATACATAGGAATTGACTAGTCAAGTTCGTCGGAGATGCAACTTTTTTGATTTTGTGTGGCTGTGTTATCTCTGCAACTAAAAGTCCGATCAAAAAAAGCTTTTTACAAACGATTTTAATTTTTTTGAGGAAAATTTAATAACAGTAAAAAAAATATATGCTTCCATTTTCCATTTAAAAAAACAAAGTTGACCTTGAAATGACCTTGAAAACGTAAGTATCCGTAAAAAATAAATACGCCATGTTGTGTCCTCCATTAAAATAAACAACTTTTGTCTACCATTTTTTTTTCTAAAATGCATAGTATTCGAGATATTTGAAAGTTTCAGGTTTAGAAAAACACCCGGTATATGTTTTGTTCCACAGCCAGGGCCGGATTCACGGGGAAAGGGTGAGGATTACCCGGGGCCCGGGCTTCCGAGGGGGCCCAGCGGAGAAAATTTTCTGTTTTCTGACAGGGCTAAACCCTTTGTTTCAGAGCCAAGGGGGGTCGGGAATAAGGTTTCGCCCGGGGCCCGGATTGTTTCTGTCCAGCCCTGCCCACAGCCCCACATTAATTTTTTTTTTGGGTTTCCCACTTTCCTGACATCCATGCATTTTTTAGATTTCTAGCAGTTTCGGATGTATGAAAAAACTTCTAGAAGGTCAGAAAGACAGACAGAGAAACTATTGATATGATATATAAATAAAAAAAAATCTTTGATGTGATTTTCTTGTTTTCTTTTAACTCCAGAAATAATATAGTCTGATCTTACATACATAATTCTTCCATTCCATTACTTTCCCATTCTAGATAATCTCATTCACCCCTATTCATTAGATTGTTCTTCCCCCATAACATCATTTATTTGCATTCCTTTTGATTATTAGAAATCTCTAATCAAATGTTAAATATCCCCTCATCCTATTGTATAAATGTTTATTTTCTCAAATAAACAAATGCTAATAAAATTCAACGAAATTAAAAATGCTAGGGATTGGCACCCATTATACAGCCACATAAAAAAATGTAAAATACCCTTTGAAACCATTGTATTCCTATGTATTTTGAGGTGATAAATCCGAATTCGAGTTCAAAATACCCACATACAATTAGTTTTCGAGATAACCTCAAAAATTGTTACCCGTTATACACTCTAAAACCATATCCACCAGTTATTGTAGGCTATTTATTGCCAGCAATTGTTGGAGTAAATTTAAAGCCTTACTGTATTTTTAAATAGCGATTGTAAAAATACCTTATTTTTAAAGTAAATTTAAAACGTTTGACTGTATTACCGTCTTGTTTTTACAGCTTTTTTTTACAGTTGTTCTGTGTTTTTTAATATTACTGTGTATTCGACCTTTTGTTCCAAGCACTTCCTGTATTTTTCAAGGGATATTACAACCTAACCTGTGGTTTAACTTAAAATTTACCAATAACATGAAAAATTAAGCATTATTACAGTTTTTTTTTTAAATTTGCTTATATGAGATAGTATAATTCAGTATTTCCTCACAAGGATAAGTGCTTCAAAATTTACTAACTTTTTACAGTGTATGTATTTTAAGCACCTCATCCGATAGTTTTGTAGATAACCTCAAAAAAAAACCTTATTTTCGAGTAGTCTTGACCTCAAATTCGAGTTCAGCGCCTCAAAATACATACAATTGTCTCCAAAAAAGCCATGGGCAGTCATGGGACTGCCTACAGTAGTGAAAACTTAAAACTATGAACAGCCTAAAGAAGTTTTTACTTCAAAAATGTATTTTTTTATGTTAGTCAAAGACTTTAGGGGCGAACGTCGGCCCTGCACGCCTCAAAGTCGGCGCTTAGTGCCTCCTTTCAAGATTTCACCTTTTTTCTCATTTTGTCGATTTTCAGTTGTTAGCAAGTCCTCTTATACCATATTCCATGTTTCTGCGACTTTCCATTAAAAAAATGTCATTTTGACAGGTCGGACATCTTTCTATAAGAATAAGAATTTTTTCAAAAAAGTGACTGCTGGCTGCGCTCGACGGGACATCACGGCTAGCATTTTTTAGTTAGAATCTGTTTAAATAGTCACTATAAGCTTATATTTTAAATTGAAGTCCCTAAGTCAATCCAGTCAGAAGTTATTATGAAAACAAAAGAAATTCATGACGTGTCTATTTTGGACTTCACGGCTAGTATTTTTCGATATTTTATTTAGGTATATGTCTTGTTTATTAAAACCATAAGCCTATATTTTAAATTTCAAGTCTCTAAGTCAATCCTATCTAGCCTGTTTTGGACTTCGTGGCTAGTATTGTTTGGTATTTTTATATATGTATCTTATTTTAGTAGTCAACATAAGCTTATATTTCAAATGTCAGGTCTTTAAGTCAATCCTATTTAACGATAATAAAAAACAAAAGAAAATCATGATGTGCCTGTTTTGGAATTTACGGCAGGTCATCTGGTTAGTTTTCATACTCAAAAGATAGTTTTTTTGAGGTTATCTCAAAAACTAATCATATGCGTTGCTATTTTGACCTTAAATTCGGATTCAGCACCTCAAAATACATAGGAATACACTAGTTTCGAAAAGGGTATTTGAACTTTTTTTTTGTCTAGCTGTGTTATCTACCGCTAAACTTTTATTTTTTTACCCTCTCTTGCCCTTATGATTTTAATTAAAGCTCGTTGTGTAACTAGGTAAGCATTTCTTTAATTTAATAGAGGAACCAAACCATATTGTAGAGTTTATTTTTCACATTTCTCATCTATAAAAAATTTAAGGACTTATTTTTTTATGGATATTGAAGTCCTGAAATTAAATTCGCATATCATCCTTCAGAAATTGGATGTTATATCATTCTATTAAACTTCCATTTACCTTAATATTGTTATACAGGCTCTATATGCATATGTATACATATAATATGTTGTTACAAAAGCCAAATAAAGTTGGATGTTTTTTCCCGCAGTGTATAAGCATATTTCAGTAAAAAAGGTAGCTAAATGACACATGAAAATATGAGCATTACATCTTTATTTTCATATTTTAAATATGCATGAAAAAGTAGTCATTACTTTCCACAAACTCGTTACATTAAAGTTAAACACAAGATAGCTCTTGTTTATTATGTGATGTGTACAAATGTCTTTTGCAGGTGTCGTACCACAATTTTATACCATTTATCTATTATAATTACAAGTCATATTTATTAAGATAATTAAAAATATTTATAAAAATAGTTTTTTTTTCTTGAAAGTTGGTAAAACTTTGAGAATTAAAAATATACAGTAATAAGGAATTTCGCACATAATATTTGGGATAAGAAAGTTGATGCCATTCGTAGTCACTGTTATTTAGTCACAGACTTAAACCTATTGCTGCAAAAATCTTGAGAGGATACCGTCAAGTAAGGTGACTTTGGATGGTGTGGGTTATTTCGGACACTTTTTCGCAAAGCCCTCTGTACCAAAGCACGTGTGCACAAGTTATGAGGTTGTGTAGGAATTGAACCCCACAACTTGTGCACATAGCTCTACAACTTGTGCACAAGTGTTTTGGTTCAGAGGGTTTTGAGACACCATCCGAAGTTACCCCACTTGACGGTACTGACCTTTAAAAGTTTATTTATCCGTGAAAACGTTACTAGCATAGGTACATTGCTCGACAGTGTAAACAATGTTTAGTTAACATTAGATGTTTTGATTGATTTTTATTCTAGTTTGGACTTATCATACCAAAATTAAAAAGCTATTGATTTTTGTGTTAGAATGCCAGTAAGAAAATCAATTTTGAAAATTTTTGACTAAAAAAATTCATAAAAATTTAAAGGGCCAGTTAACATCAATCATAAGTAAAATTTATTTATTAAGCATGGGAGTAACTACAATTAAATTTGGGGGGGGGGGCTTGAGCCCCCTACATATATGTATATGTAAAAAATAAATGCGTAATTTTACTTTTATAGTTTGATTTGGGGGGGGGCGCTTAGCAAAATTTGGGGTGGCTTAGCCCCCCTTAGTCCCCCACTAGTTACGCCTATGTTACTAAGATACATTTTTGGAAATGGTTTCTAAATTAGTTTTTTTGCCTAGATATTAGAAAAACAATTCAAATCTAGTCAGGAAATGAATAGATTTTGGAATAATAGAACTTTTCCATTCCCGATGTGGCAAAAATCCAACTTATCATTTTTGCCAAACGAACACATCCTTTTTGGGGGATAATACAAATTATTTAATTTAGTTGTTTAATAAACAAGTTTGGTTGATAATAAGTTATAAAAATTTCTGACGAATAAATTGTTGCATATAAACGTTTATTAATTATTATAAAACAGTTTTCTCCGGAAAAAGATATTAAAAATCAACAAATGAGTCAGATAGAAAATAAATAGATTTTAGAGTGATAAAAACAAAGCATGAAATAAAATATTTAAATATTTATATTTTGTCCGAAGCAAAGATAACAACTTTTCTATTCCCAATGTGGCAAAAGTCCAATTTATCATTTTTCCCGAAACGAACACATCTTTGTGAAGAGGGATTCAATGCTCACATTGGACATTAAACAAGTTTGCTCGTATAATACGTTATGAAAGTTTCTGGCGCGCGGAATCCACGTAAATCTCTGGGATATTTATCAGTTTTTGTCGCCTGCAGAACGATTTCTGATCTCCTTTTTATATTCCAGGCCTTTCCTGCGATCTCTCAATCATGATGGAAGCCTTGTTTCTTTACAACGAGAAGCCACTCTTACATTATTCATTACTAGTGGTCGGGCTAACTCTCCATGCCACTCGACCCTCGGAGTTTCGAAACAAAATATTGATTTACATTTTTATCCTTTTATATTATTTTTAATCTTTATTCTTAGGACAAACAAAGTAAATTATTTAAAATTACCAAAAGCTTAACTGTTTTTGTGACTTTATATTTGTTCCTAAATGTGTACACACACGTGTGTATAAGAATTTATATACAATGTGTATGAAAATTTTGTTTATTAAAAAAAAAAATCTTTGAACACTTTTTTGTAATTTTCTTAGATTCATTTATATTAATTTTGAGTTGCGCATTGTTTTAAGGTTTCAGTATAAAAATAATGTCATTCACGTCAAGTCATGTAGATAATAGTTTTTTTTTCGTTTTAATTGTTTAAATTATTGTGTGTTAATTCAAAAAGTTACATTACTTTAAATTTAAAAATCATAAAATACAACTTTTGTTAAGTTTTTAAACATAATTTTATTAATAATTTTTTATAATATGCTTTATTTGTTATTTATACCCTATAAATGACAGGTTTGGGCACCAATGGTGCACTGCACCATTTACACCCGAGCAGACCTGTCATTTTCAATAGGGTAAAACAAAATAAATTTTGGCTTTATACCGAGTGTTTTTCTCAAACTAATCTATAGTTCTCCGCATGAAAGAAAGTCTCCGACATAAGGGGGAGGAATACATTCGCGCTCTCTTCTTTCCGACAAGAGCGTTATAAGGCGTGCGTGCCTACATGGGGCTCCCACTTGCACACACATTCCAAACATATTTCCCGTAGCCACAGATCCGTGCGTCAAACTATAATAGAATATTTTATTTTATTTTAACCAGAAACGAAGATCCTTTGCAAAACGAGGGGATATTTTTATAGTTTACTTAGTTTGTTATTAAATAATTTACTTTTATAAAAAACAATTAAAAGTACATCATATTAGAAAAATTCAAAAAACTATTGAATTATTAAATATTGTTCTACTTCTGTTAAAAAAATATTTATGAGTGTTTATTTTAGAAACAACGTTACACTACATAAATCAAAAATTATAAAACCGTATAAATTATTTTTAAATTATTGCTGTTCGAATTATACGTTAATTTTATGCTGAATAAATATCCTAAGATGCGGTTATTTTATGTTCATTCTTCAAACTTAAAAAAATATTCGGTGTTAATTTATTATTTTGTTAATTAAATTAGGTTACTTAAATAAGGAATTTTAAATGAGCGTATATCCTTACAGTTAAAAATAGCCATATAAATTTCATGGAAGCCATGTGTGCATAAAATTAAAAATCATTAACTATAAGGAATTTAGTTTATTTTTTAAACAAATTTACCTGTTGGTTATTCATTTTATTTGCATTATTTTGGATTAAGCATATTAATTTTTGGAAATGTTTGTTCTCAATTTTTGGTCAAAATGGTTTATAGATATAAATTATAAATGTTTGTATAATATTTTAAATTGTTCTTATAAAATAGCATACACGGTAAAAAATAACAGTAAATATTTGGGTGGGGCAAAAAAGCAAATTATTAAAAAAGCCATACGTTTATTATATAATTGTTTTTTATATAAAATATTGTCTTTTCTAGTTATAAATATAGTTATATAACAATTTTTTAATTAAGAATAGTTAACGGTAAATATTTGGGTGGGGCAAAAAAACAAATTACTAAAATTTGCACCCCTTACCTTATTTTCCAATGCATTTTTTTGCCACTTCTAGTAACATATTAGGAATTTTTATTTTTAACTAGAGAGATAAAGTACTTTAAGTAGTACCCGTTTCAAGCAAAAACCTTATTTCGACAAAAAAATAAGGGTTAAGCCCTTATGTTAGTTACACTCATATGATTCTTATATAGGTAGTATATAAACTATTCTTAAACCTATCCTATATAAAATAATGGCCAGATTATTTAATAATGATTGCCAAATATATAGTTACTGTTTAAATATAAATCTTATTCATTCCATTTTTTTTACATTATTAGTTGTTAGGATGATTTTACTAAATTTCTAGCAACTATTGCTAGACATGTTTTACGATTTCTGAGTATAATATATAAACTCTTATCTCATTAAATTTGCACCTTCTAAAAATAAAATAAAACCCATATTCAAACACATTATATATAACGAAAACCATTTACAGTACCATACTAAACATAATAATTATTTTAACTATATGGCAGTGAGTATAAGTTAAATTTTAAATTAAGCATAAACAACAGTTTATAATGTTATAACCTTTCCTGGCAATCTTTCCAATAAGTAAGCCTCGAAACTATAATAACTATGATTCTGTATCGTTTCGAAGATATAGATAAGAGATAATGAAGACTTTAAATTAAGACTTGCTTTAAAAAAGGTCGCTTTTGAAAAATTGCATTTAACAACAAATTTATTGGAGGAACAAGGTACCATCACTTCCTGCGGCTAAAAAATGTATTTTAGTATTTAAATATTCTTTTATCATTTTATTATTTAACCTTGTTAAATGGATATGGTCATCATATTATAGAAAGCACTAAAAAATTTAAAACTTATATTACTCTTTTTAAAAATTTCCACACAGATCTGAAATAAATTCCATAATAAAATCCACTCGGAAATAGATAGATAGATTTAAAATAAATTATGTTTTATACTAAATATATTTATTGTATCCTTAATCCTTTCAGTGTAGTAATCTCCTATTTCCGATTTCAATTTTTTGCCCTTCCACTTTACACGGTATTGCATTCTAAAGAGGTGGCTACCTAATGAGGTGGCGACCTAATAAGGTGATGACCTAATAAGGTGGTGACTAACGAGGTGGGGGTCTGGCTTGTATAAAACTTCACTTAGTACTGGTTTCTGCTAATTTTCACTTTGGAAATGTTAATTTTTTATAAAACATTCTGAAAATTACAAACTTTTTCTCACTTGTGCACTGTTAACATGTTTAAATTAGTAAAACGTTATTTTATTAGATGCAAATCGAGACAGAATTTCCCAAAGTTTTAGACACTGAAGTTTAAAACATTGTTCTTCATATTATAAATCTAGGATTTCTTATCAATTGAAAGCTAAATATTGTTGTTTAGTTTTTAAAGAAACCTTATTGGATATTCAAATGCAGAACAATTTGACTTTGTTATTGTCCAAGGTCCTTAGTAAATAAACCTTTTCTAGGTGTACCCTATCTAGTCCGGTTTGTTTTTTAGTAGTCTTGAACTAAGAAGGAATATTTAGTCCTAGTGGATCAGAATCTTTGATCTAACATTTCATCTAGACTTCTATATTTCGAATTCTTTACGAATTTAGATAGACTGCCTTTCAAATAAAAAACTCTTATAGTCGTATTAATGGTTTGGAAAACAACTTTACACTACGATATTTTAAGAACGCTTTGGACCAAAGATTTTTAAGGTGGCAAAGACTTTTAGTCAAGATTTCATGTCAAAACTTTTAGTCAAGAATTCATGTCTCACTGTTAAAGTGTTCTTGAAATCTCGGAGTGTAAAGTTGTTTTGCAAGCATTAATAAGACTTTACTCTCAAAGCATATTTAAGAGGTCTTTCTACCTTCAAATTTTGAAAGTATTTTTTTTAACATTTTTTTATATGGGCAGAAAAAAAAACATTGTGAAATTTTGTAGGTATGTTTATTTATGTTTAAAAAATAAAAAATACATATCCAGCCGATTGAATCGACTGAAAAAAAAAATGGGATATTATTATTAAAGTCGCTACAACTTGAACTAGTAGAAATTTTTTTGGACAAAAAATAACGATATGACTGACGTTTTATTTTGAAAATTTTTGAAAAACGTCAGCAATTTTGTTATTTACTTTTTAAATTTTAAAAGTACATTCAGTAGAAAGACTCCTTAATTCGATAATTATAATTCTTCTGTATATTTCCAAATTTTGTACAATAATATACCTTGTTCCGACAAGTCGTTTAATAGTAGTTATTTAATTTTTTTAAACAAATATTCAACAACGGGGAAGTAGTTATCGTAAATATAGGTATAGTAGAATTTTCTTCACCTACAATTATGGTAAACGTGGTATCGTGGAAAATTAAGACATTACTTTTGTATTAAAATATCTTAACCAAATATGGATGTAAATATATGTTGCACATTATTAATCTGATCAAAATTGTTTATTAAGTTATTATATTGATTTTTATAAATTACCTTTTATTTTAAAGAAACATTATGTGGCCGTGCACAAATAAACACACCTAGTGTTTCAAATTTACGTATTTCTTTTTTCTTCCGATTCTTATGTAAAAAGTAGGAAATTTGACACAATAGGTAGGTTTCTTTGTGCAGGGTCACATATGTGAAAAATTAAAAAAATAAATAAATTTATTTTTCTCTCTCCCTTTGAAGAGGCCCTTTAAATTTTGAAGAAGCTCTTGAATCACTTTAATTTATGATTTTTATAACAAATATTCAATTTTCAGAAAGTTATATTATTAAAATTATAAATGTTTTTTTTTAATGTCTTTTTTTAAAAGTTAACAGAACAAAATAAACAATAATTTTAATTTATATTATTTTGTATTATTATTACTTAATATTACATTATCTGTTATAAAATAAACGTATAGGTTATATCTTATTTGCCTTATGTAAAGCAAATGATATAATATTTTAATATTATAATGAACTAATTAAGTTTAATAAAATAAATAATAAAACAATGAACCCAATACTATAATATTATGTTTCTCTTACAATAAGATTTTAAATATCAAGGTATATTTTTTAAATATTAATATTATTGTAGGTTAGGTTTTTGGGGTATTTGGGGGTATTCAATTAAAAAAAATAACGTCCAAGTTTATGGTAAAATGTTTGTAGATGTGTTGACAAATGAGAGACTTTAAATTAATTTTTAAGTATAATAATTATTTTTTTTGCATAGTGGCAGAAAATATTTTGCTCATAACTTAATTTATTGTTTTAATTATGCTAATTCAGTATTTAATAATTAAAGGTTCGAAAACGATAGAAAGGCCCTATCGAAACGTCACAATTTATAGAAAAGAAGTTTTTTATTTCATAACCCCCTGATACCCAAAAACCTAACCTACAATATTATACTACGTGAAAAAATCATTTAACTATTCATATTATTTTAAAAATTTACTTATGTAAAGCAAAACGAACAAAAAGGTCCCAATGAACAAAATTTTATGCTAAAATGTTGTCTGCCTATTAAACGTTTATTATCATTACAAGTAATTATAAAATTTACGTATAAAAAAGGTTTATTAAGCGGACATTTATCAAAAAATATAACTTTGTGTTTGTTGGGGTAACGGAAATTAAATAATTATATTGTTAATAAAGGTCTATACATAAAAACAAGATTTATTAAAAAAATCGTTTTCCTATAATTTGTTTATTTTAGTATTTAAATAAATATTTGGCTTGGACTGTTAAAACCTTAACTAAAATCTTAAACGTTTTATTGTCTATTGTGAAAAGCACAAAATGTTATTTAAATTATAACAGGTTAATTGTTATCTTGAATTTCTTTGAAATATTTATTTTGAAATTCGCAAAACTATAGTTGCAAACTAAAGGATTATAAATTTTTAGTTCAATAAATTTTCTCAAAAATACCATTTAAAATTAAGATGTTTTGCAAATCTACCTACAGACCAGTTTCAGACAAAATAATTATTAATACCTTTTGTAGATAATAATGGTTTTATGATTAGAACAGGTTGATTTATAATTTATGATCTATTTTAGCCTTTAGGCACAAAATTAAAATGTCTACAGAAAATTTTTGATTTTCGATTTAGTCTTCGGATAGTTTTGATAGTTAATAGTGTGGAAAATATCCTAATCTGAATATGGAGGATATTTTTAGTGATTTTTTTTTAGATTCTACATTATAATATTGTATTTTTATTTTAAATTAAGTAATATCTGATGGAAAATCTAACAGAAAAATTTGTGATCTAAAACTTTGTGCATAATTTGTGTGTTTTTTGATATTGGTATGTATTTCCTTAATTAAAATAAACATTTAGTGACATTTATCTGTTAAAGTAGGTATTTTTAAAATGTTTGACTATTTTTTTATTTAAAAAACATTTCTACAAATATGATATTAACGATTTAGATGTTATGAAATCTGATTGAATATCTAACAGAAAAGTTTGTGATCTTCTAAAACTTTGTGCAAAATTTGTGTGTTTTTTGATATTGGTATGTCTTTCTTAAATTAAAATACATATTTAGTGAAATTTATTTGTTTAATGTAGGTATTTTCAATATGTTTGACTATTTTTTTTATTTACAAAACATTTCTACAAATATGATATTAACGATTTAGATGTTATAAAATATGATTGAAAATCTAACAGAAAAATTTGTGATCTAAAACTTTGTGCATAATTTGTGTGTTTTTTGATATTGGTATGTCTTTCCTTAATTAAAATACACATTTAGTGACATTTATCTGTTAAAGTAGGTATTTTTAAAATGTTTGACTATTGTTTTAATTAAAAAACATTTCTACAAATATGATATTAACGATTTAGATGTTATGAAATCTGATTGAATATCTAACAGAAAAGTTTGTGATCTTCTAAAACTTTGTGCAAAATTTGTGTGTTTTTTGATATTGGTATGTCTTTCTTAAATTAAAATACATATTTAGTGAAATTTATTTGTTTAATGTAAGTATTTTCAAAATGTTTGACTATTTTTTTTATTTACAAAACATTTCTACAAATATGATATTAACTATTTAGATGTTATAAAATCTGATTGAAAATCTAACAGAAAAATTTGTGATCTAAAACTTTGTGCATAATTTGTGTGTTTTTTGATATTGCTATGTCATTCCTTAATTAAAATACACATTTAGTGACATTTATCTGTTAAAGTAGGTATTTTTAAAATGTTTGACTATTTTTTTATTTAAAAAACATTTCTACAAATATGATATTAACGATTTAGATGTTATGAAATCTGATTGAATATCTAACAGAAAAGTTTGTGATCTTCTAAAACTTTGTGCAAAATTTGTGTGTTTTTTGATATTGGTATGTCTTTCTTAAATTAAAATACATATTTAGTGAAATTTATTTGTATAATGTAAGTATTTTCAAAATGTTTGACTATTTTTTTTATTTTTTACATTACATGTTTGTTTAACCTCGTACTATTCTACTTAATTAAGCATCCCCTAAGTCCAGGACTTGTGTGGGCTAGTAGTAGAGGGAACCACCGGCTTATACTGACTTTCGAACCAGTTTCTAGGGAGTGTTCGTTTCACTTATCGCCTTCGCCAAATTTCAATTATTATCAAACTGAAAAAGGCAAATCGGCGCCAGTGAGAATCGAACTCACGATAGTAGACTTGCTATGCATACGCGCTAGCCACTACGCTATGCCTCCCGACTTTTTAAAACATTTAAAAAACATTTCTACAAATCTGATATTAACGATTTAGAAGTTGTATTCCAAATAATTTTTTTGTATAATTAAACAATATAAAATACCTTTAAAAAGGGTTCCTAAATGAGAATAAATAAATACTAAGATTAAGTTGTAAAATTCATATAATTTAAACCCATTTTTTTACTTTTTTTAAACTGAAACTTAAATTTTTTCCTTTAAATTTAAAAATACAATGTTAGAATAAAGTTTTATTTTAAAATTAAGTTTTGAAAAACAATATTATAGAAATTTTTAAGATTTTTTTATCTTTTAACTTTACAATGACAACGTAATATTAAAGTTTTATCCAAAAATCAAGTTTTAAAATTATCTAGAATATTATTTTAAAATCTCGGTTGAAATTGGGCAATATTTGCAGTTTTAAAGTAAAAGATTAACGAAAAAATGTAATTTTACCTTAAAGTTTAGCTTTACAATTCCTTTTAATTTTCTGGTTACGATGCCGTTAATTAAATTGCAGGTTATCCGTACCTAAATTAATTTTTACAGAGGCTACTAAATGGATTAAATACTTTGGAATTCATTAATTTATATAAATTATGTCTAAGGCATAATATCAGAAATAGTTGGATATACAGGGTTATCAATAACTGGCATGCAAAATTTATAAGCCATTATACATTCCAAAATATAAAAAAAATTCCAGTAAAGGTTGGTCCAAAAATTAATGCTAAGGGAGATATCGTTATTGCCGTATACGGTCCTTTAAAATTGTACTAAAAATTAGGACAATTAACTTGTATTAATTTATTTTTTTGAATTTATCTGTAGTGTCTAGACGGACAAAAAGTGTGAGGCTTAACACATTTTTGTCCCAAAATTTTTTATGTGTATTTTTTTTTTTTGATTTTCTGTAAAAAATATAGATATTTGAGTAAAAATACATAAAAATGTCATATATTGTAACACTGAACACAATTTTCAAAAAAATTAAGGGGAGTTAACATTTTGTGCTACCAAAAATGTTGTTTTTTGAAAGGCTATTACTCCTTTAATATTAAATTTAGGTGTTTCGGTGGAGAATCCTTTTTTGCTTAGTTTTAAATGAAGAATCACACTACAATATTATGGTTATTGGTGCTTTTTTGTTCCCTATTCGATATGGCCATCTTCGAAGGGCCGGAGATTTGTTAGGGCTCATTTCCGGACCAACCTTTATATAATTTTTTTTCATGTTTGTGGATTTAGAATCACCTCTTAAATTTTAACATGTTAATTATTGATGACCCTGTATGTTTTCAGGTTTACAGGCAAAATATTATACTATTTTTTATTTTGGATACCTAACTAGAAACTATATGAAACAAATGAAAAATTAATTTCAATATTGTAAAAGACTGTCTTATTTAATTCTAGGCCTAAATTTGGGTATCACGGAGCTACAATAGTTTTCATAAGAAACAACAATCAAAAGTATTTAGTTCAGCGACCTTCCGTAATATACAAAATTGTCGCTAGTGCCCAACGAACTTGACTACCACTGACTAAAACACTAATCATACACGGCAAAGTAACATTTTTGACCAATCAGGTAGAGTTGTTAAGAATTATAGGCGGCGCCGCACGTCCTTGACAAATGTATGGGCCGTGCAACATTGACGGGTTCTTGACAGGGACTAAGCGTTAAAGGTGGAGCTAGGCAAGGAACGTCCCATATCAGAATGGCCCCCTTTTTACGTGGCGCCAAATTTAAAATTTTATTTTGAGTGTATCGAACAATATTTTTGAAGTTTGAATGTTTTGTATATTTTGGATACTTAGAGTGCCTTGAATTGATTTATTATGTATTTACTATGTATGTATAGTAGATAAATCATTTGAGTGTAGTTTTTAGTAGTTTCCTTTGAAACATACTTTAATGATAGATTATTATTTATGTTTTGATTATATTTTTATAAGTAGGCGCTAAATTAGATTAATTTAGTATTAATTAATATGATTTTATGATATAATTAGAAAACAAAATATTTAAAATTAATTTATTTTTATATTAAAAATAGAATTTAATTTATTTTTGTATAAAGATCATTTAATTGATAGTAAATGCAAATATATACAATTTTATTCAAATGTTTATGTAGGCGGCATATTATAGTTTTAATTATAGTCTTAAAAGTTATATTAAATAAATTAACACATTGCATTGAGTTTTAAATTGATTTTTTTAAACGATATTTAATTAAATTTTGCGCTTAAACTGATAATTTTAAATGAGCTTAAATAATTTACTTTAGTCAAAAAGGACACAAAATATAATAAATTTTTAATTAATTTATAAAAAAATTCCAGAGTATATTTTAAATCTTAATACATAAGAGGCATAGTTTAATACAAATTTTATTGTTAAACTAAAATTAATTTTGCTTTCATAAAATTCCTTTCTCAGTCAGTGCAGAAATAAATTTTAGGGGATTTTTTTGAAAATTTTTAGTATTTTAGTATCTTTTTAAAAAGAATGATTTTAAATTAAGTTTAATTTCTTTGAATACTAATTTTTACCTAAATTTTAGGTAGGTAAACATTCTGTTGATTGATTTGTTTGTACTTTTTAATTAAAATTGATTAAAAAAACAACTGACTTTTTTTTTATTATAATTATTGAAATTACTTTAAAGCAAATATACCCACCTATTTAAACCAATTGTTGAGTAATTTTTATGTGTATTAATTACACAAATACAATATTATTTAACATTAAAGAAGGGATTTTTTTTCGTCAATTTTATGTTATAATCCTTGCACTGATTTTAATTTTTTAATTATAAATTAGATCTGATAAAATCATATTTATTTATTCACTATATCGAATAATAATGCTAGGTAATAATTATTATTAATACCTACCATGGGCTATTAAAAAAAACTGGTCCTAATGTTATATTAAATACTTTAGTAATTATCTACATAAATATTTGATGATATACTTTGATAATTTTGAAAATATATTTTTACTATTTGCGTGTTTTCCTTATAAAAAAATAAAAGTTCCTTTATAAAACTTACTTTGTAGTAATGTAATATTCATAGCTAGGATAAATGTGGCTTTCTGTAATAAATATCGATTTTGTAATAATAATTCATTCATTTCAAATTAGGTTTTTATTTGTATGAATACAATATGATAATAATATATATATTACAATAAAAAATGAAAAAAGGAAAAAAAAACTACAATTTATAAATAATTTAAAGGGAAAAAATAGATAATGATCATTTTATAATAGCGCTTAATTTTAATAATCTTTAATAGATGGATAGAAATTTCTAAATACCACTTTATGCAATTTCGTAGAAATCTAAAAACTTTTATTGCAGAATTTGCAGCAAAAGTTTTGATGAATATGGAGCAAAAATTATTTTCATACTTTTTAAAAATGGTAATTTTTTTTTTTACACAAACTAGGACTTAAGGTAGGATATAGGTATGGATAATGATATAAGAGTAGTAGGTATCAGTAACATTTAGCCCAATTAAATCAGGATTGCTTTATTTAGGAGGCTTTTGTTCAAATTTTATCTTCTTTTAGAATATGTTAAATTGAAAATATTTGTTTTTTAATAATATTGTTGCTTATTTATTTAGACCCCTTAACTGGATATCAGACCTAATTTTTCTCTGTGTAACAATCAAATGTAAAAATAATAAATCTGTGGAAAAACAGATGAGTAATTGGAAACTAGTACCCGATATAGTGATTTTATTGAAAATTCATCCCAAGGATGTAACAAAACAAAATAAAAATATACAGCAACACTTTTTTCCTGCCAATTTTTCTCAGTATCAATGAAATTAAAAATAATAAATCAGTGGTAAAACAGATCAGTAATTGTAAAGTGATTTCCGGTAAAGGTATTTTAGTGAAAATTGATCCCAAGGATATTCATATTTCAGGGCCCGAAGATTGAGACTGCTTTATGAAAAATGTTTGTAAAAATTCACAAAAATTTCTTATACTATACAGTAACTTAAATTTAATGCTCGGTAAAAAATTACATTATGTCTTCTTTACTGGATTTGAATGCTTAATTTTCCAGAAAGTTTTTCTCAGTGTAGCGATAAAATTTAAGGTCTCCTTTATACAGCAACACTTTTTTCCTGCCAATTTTTCTCAGTATCAATGAAATTAAAAATAATAAATCAGTGGTGAAACAGATCAGTAATTGTAAAGTGGTGTCCGATAAAGTGATTTTAGTTAAAATTGATCCCAAGGATGTTCATAGTAAACACTTATTTGGCCATATATTTCAGGGCCCGAAGATCGAGACCGCAAAACAGCTTTATGAAAAATGTTTGTAAAAATTCACAAAAATTCCTTAATTTTATACAGTAACTTAAACTCACGGTAAAAAAAATACTTTATGTCTTTTTTGCTGGATTTGAATGCTTAATTTTCCAGAAAATTTTTCTCAGTGTAGGAAACGTTCAAGTATTAGGTAACGCAAAATGTACCAAAATTCATACACTTCAAACCTCGGTTTTCGCGTTATTCAAGGCTGTAGAGATTTCATATTTTATCATACCCCCTATTAGTGGGGGTAGCCAAAATATGAAACCTCTATAATCTATGATAATGCTAGATCCGGGGTATGAAGTGTACGAATTTTTGTACAGTCTGCGTTACGTAATACTTGAACGTTCCCGTAGCAATAAAATATAAAAACAATAAATCAGTAGTGAAACAGATCAGTAATTGGTGGTGTCCGATAAAGTGATTTTAGTGAAAATTGATCCCAAGGATGTTCATAGTAAACACTTATTTGGCCATATATTTTAGGGACCCCAGATCGAGACCGCAAAAAGCTTTATGGAAAATGAATGTAAAAATTCACAAAAATTCCTTATATTATACAGCAACTTATATCGAATTGGCGGTAAAAAAAATTACATTATATTCTCTTTACTGGATTTGAACGCTTAATTTTCCAGAAAATTTTTCTCGGTATATCAATAAAATCTAAAAACAATAAATCAGTAATTGGTAGTGTCCGATAAAGTGATTTTAGTGAAAATTGATCCCAAGGATGTTTATAGTAAACATATATTTCAGGGACCGCAGATCGAGACTGCAAAAAGCTTTATGGAAAATGAATGTAACAATTCACAAAAATTCCTTATATTATACAGTAACTTAAGTTGAATTGGCGGTAAAAAAAATACATTATATCCTCTTTACATGATTTGAAAGCTTAATTTTCCAGAAAAATTTTCTCAATGTAGAAATACGATATCAATAAAATCTAAAAACGATAAATCAGTGGTGAAACAGATCAGTAATTGTAAAGTGGTGTCCGATAAAGTGATTTTAGTGAAAATTGATCCCAAGGATGTTCATAGTAAACACTTATTTGGCCATATATTTCAGGGCCCGAAGATCGAGACCGCAAACAGCTTTATGGAAAATGCAAGGGTGGCGCACATAAATCAATAACGCGAAAGTCTCACCTCTCATTCCCACTTACGGCCAAGGATAAGACAGATGGTCTTCCTTTATTTCTTACTCTTTGAAAGTTTCTAGTAGGCTAACTCTTCACATCAATACGTGGCCAAGATGTATTGATATTTTATTTTCATGATAATAGTTAGGTACTTGTTTATAAATTGATAGGCATTATTTTCAGTAAGAGAAGTTCAGTTAAATGATAAAAGGATTTAACTTTTTAAAAAAATATTTGTCGATTTTTTGATACTAGTTCTAAATAATTTACAAAATTACTTCTGGGTTATTACTTTCGTATTAACAATGGGACACTTTCCCGAGCCATTATTGAAAACTTCCCCAACTGTTCTAGGTAAAATTCAATGCTAAAAGTTCTCCTTCCAGCAAACAGATGTCACTACTATAAAAAACAAATTCAAAACAAAAGTTCTATCCCCTAGATGGCTTTTTTAATAAACCTTTTGCCTGTAATCTGAGTGCAGCAATTTTAGTACTGAATACATATTATTACCTTATATATTTGACTGAATAATATAAAATTAAATTAGGGTTAAAATAAATAAGGTAAATATAAATAGTTTTTATTGCTTATATTGGCTACTCTGATTACTTTGTCTTTCTTACGTTGGCTAAACTGTTGACAACAGTTAAAAAGAGATTGCACTCTAGAACTAATTTTGACGGTCTTTGTCGTCAAGTAACTATTATATTAATAAAAAATATAGGGGGAGATCACTATGAGTGGGACATATTATTGAATGGGACAGTGCCTGTTTCTGAACTATGGTTCGTAATTTTTGGTTTTTGTTACCATGATTAGATCGTTATAGATGTGCAGTTAAAAAAATAATAAAAATGGCAATGTTTAGGCAGCTGGGTTTTTGGCAAATTTAATAAGTCAGTTTTAAAAGATATTTAATGGACAAGAGGCGAAAGGAAAATGTTTGAATTTAGTTTATGTAATAGTCTGGAACAACATGAAACATATACCAAATAATCGAATGTTATAGATAAAGGTAAATATTTTTAGCCTATTTTTTTTTAATAATATTGTTAGAATTCTTGAATGGGACAAATTTCGTTTCCTTGAATGGGATAAATATTTTATTGCATATTTTATTCCAATTCAACTCTTTTAAATATGAAATCACTTTAAAAGGGCAGAAAGTTTCTAGGTTACTACCCATACAACAATTTGGAACAATTAGAAGTCAAAACACACTAAAATACGATATTGATTTAAGAAAAGATGAAAGTTTGGTAAAAGTATGTAAAAACAAGAATTTAACACTTTAAAAGCTATTTTTTTTTTGTTATGAAATGACGTTATAGGTTTATTGTTATTAGTTCTAGTGATAATAATAGATATTTTCATGATTTGATATCTTTAATAGCAATTTTGTATTTCTGTCCCATTCATTATTTCTGTCCCATAATTAATTAATCAGGTTTAACCCTTGGACTATGTTCTTTTACTTCCAAATATGATAACTAAAAAATACGTACAAAAGATTAAAAATAAAATTTTGGCAGCCGTTTAAAAAAAGTGTACCATTCATGGGTATCTCACCCTACCTATACTAATTTCTATCATAGCATAGCATTTTTACGTCAACTCAAAAGCCGTATTTTAAAAACGCTGCTAAGTGGAGTTAATCTATACCTATATCTAAATGTTTAAATCTTAATATACACAAAAAAAGGATTTATTGAACCAATTGATATTTTTAAAGCCATATTCTCTCGTTTCAAGGCTAACATTTCTTTGAACCTAGTTCAATGTCCTTGAATGAAAAGCACGGATTTTTAAATGAAGATCAAAGATCCGCAGTCTTCATTTAAGGACATTGGCTTGGGTTTAAAGAAATCCTAGCCTTGAAATAAGAGAATATGGCTTTAAATATATCGAAAGACACCTGTCCTTGGTTCAAGAAATCCTTTCCTATATTTAGATTTACTTAGACCCTTTAAATATTAACTTACCAATTCTTTTCAGGTTAAAGGCAGATAAACCAAAGAAGAAGTTCCATTTACTGTTGCTCTCAGGGACATCGCCATAGGCAAATGGGGTGTGACACTTTATGGCAAAACTGATCCTTGTACCTACTATGAAATTTCCATTTTTTTAGTCCTCAATTATTTGCGTGGTACGGAGTTGGTAAATTCATGGCAGATGAGTTAGGAAATTTGATGTTCCATTTCAGTAGGAGTATCCTCGTAGCTGTAAATAATCTGAAACTTTAGGCATATCATCTTCTGGGATTTATATTGTCTATAAAAAAAAATATATTAATAATCTAATTAGGGGTTTTACTTTTAAGTAAAAACAAAATGTATAAAAGGAAGTAATCTTCCCTAAAAACTAAATCTGGTTTATGAAAAATTATATAAACTTACCAAATTATTTTTTTGTGTTAAAAAATAAGTCGACGAAATACTGTGTTCTTGATGGTCAGGAACTTAGAATCTTTGGGATATCTTTGGGTATATACACCAGTAGATACCATATTACTGCATACAATAAAATCTAATTTAATTATTGTTATTATATTTATAAAAAATTTCAAAAATTGTCCTAGGCCAAAAATACTAGGATATAAATTTGTTTAATACAAAAAAGAGCAAATTTTTTTTTAATGTCCGTTGGTCTGTCCGTCCATCCGTCAGTCCGTCCCTCCGATGTCACGATTTTTGTTAACACGATAACTGACGAACAAATAATCCGATCGTTTTGAAATTTTCAAGAAAAATCAAGTTCTACGAGGGGAAGATCCCTATTGTTTTTGAAAGTAACCCCCCCCAAACAAAAAAGTTATGGGGGGTTAAACTGTTTAAAAAATCGAAAAGAGCTGAAATAAAATTCCGATTAACCTAACTTCCTCAGGAAAAATTACTTTTATTATAAGGATTAATTCTACCAATTTTATAAGTAATCCCCACAAAAACAAAAAAGTTATGGCGGGTTAAACTTTTAAAAAAAATCGAAAAAAGCTGAAATAAAATTCGGAACGTACCTTTTTCAGGAAAATTACTTTTATTGTAAAGATCAAATCTACCAATTCTGAAAGTAATCCCCCCAACAACTAAAAAGTAATAGGGGGTTAAACTTAAAAAAAAAACTGCCGTTAAAAAAAAATCGATTTTTTTTCGTTTTTTGCAAAAAGAAAATTCAAAAATTTTTTTGAAGTTTTTAATTATTTTTTTTTGTTTTTCAAAAATAGATTTTATTTAAAAAAAAAAATTATTTTTTACACAAAGGAAAATAAAAAAAATGTTAAAAAATGTTTTAAAGTGTTTTTTTTATTTTTTTTCTGAAAAAAATCTTTTTAAAACATTTGGGAAAATGCAATATACCATTTTTTAGGGAAATCAAGACATTTCAATTGGGATTCAAGAATGAAAAAATAGTTATTATACATAAAAAAGCAACTATGCCTGAATTTGTTTTACAATATATTTGTTAATAGGTTTATAAAAGTTAACTTTGGCGAAGGCGCTACCATTAAACTACACAGTCTTAAATATAAGTTTTCCTGTTGAAAAGCAGGCTTAACGGCTAATTATATTATATTTTTAAAAATAATTATAGTTTTATTATCTGCCTTATCTTAAAATTGGAAAAAGACTTTAATTCATGTTAATCATAATTATAATAATTATCTTTTAATCTTGCAGGTTTCCTTGTAGTAAAAGGTAGAAAAGCTTTAGTAAAATTGCAGAAACATATTTTTTTAGGATTTACTTCACTGTTATTTTTTCCCTAAATATAACATAATAAATACAAGGCAATCTGCATATTGTTTAACTTAAATTTATTTTTCTTGATAAATGTATTTTAGTATATATATATCAAAAATATATTTCAATATTAGGTATAATTAAAAAAATCCTGATATATATATTTATTTTTTTATCTATTTATTTTATTTTTTTGTCTCATTATGATACAACTGGCTGATGTTTATGAAATAAAATAATAAAAACATGCATTAATAGGTACAGCATAAATTTCTAGAGCAATTTAAAAAATGCCCTGAACATATGCAACTTAATATACATTATACCAGTCCCTTCTTCAACAGGCTTAAGCACCCATTTAAAATACTGTATTTCTTTATATTTATGAAACATTATTAAAAATAAACGCTGAATAAGTAAATTCATATTTAATTTATATATCCAATATTATATTTATGAATTTTCAAAAATGAAAAACTTTTTTAATGACAAAGCATTAAAAAATGTTTTAAAAAAGTGTTTTAATGACAAATCATTAAAAGCTTAGAAATATGCAAAAGAAAAACCCAAATAAACTTTTAATTCGTTTTTTTTTATTTTTATTCTAAATAACGTTATCATGCAAGCTAAATTTAAGACTACATTATATTAAAAGTTACAAACCTTTCCTACTTATATTCTTTATGTAACTAGTTATAATTTGATCATTATCGTCAGCCAGGCTGACTCAGCCTTAAGCTTAAGTTGTCCCAGTTGCGTACAGAAAGAACTTCGTGGGGAAACCAACATTTTCCAACAATATTGTTGTTGGTATTTTCAACGGCATAAAAAATAGAAGATCAATTTTATTACTTATAAAACTTAACCCAGGTTTCCCAACTTTTCAAGGGAAGATAAAGGGGGTCTCTCCCTCGGTCTCTCCCCCTCGTGCCCCTGAGTTGTTCAAATATAGGCAAATCTTCCTGTTCTTTCCAAATTATTTCTGCGTGTCTTAAAGCTGAATTCTTTTTTTTTAATAGTCAAAATTTGTGGCAGGGGTAAAAAAAATTGGGCCCTAACGGGTTACAAGCCTCAGTAGCCTCAGACTGTTCAGTCCGACACTGGTTAGAGGTTTAAATCGAATTTCCAATTTGTCATACCGAGGTCTGCCATGCAGGGCCATGATAGATTTTTGTTTTAAATACATGCAGTCTAGATATACTTATTTAACAATACATGTACTGGATGCAGAAAGCTATAAATATTTATTTATTTGCTAACTTTAAAATAAGCCTAAAAATCTACTGAACTACTATTCTTCTATTAAGTATTTGTCATACTGAGCTAATGAATGAAGTTTTTGAGTAATTTTTTTTTTATTTAAGTAATTTAATATTAACATTAAATTAAGGGTTAGTTTACCCAATGATTAATACTAAACTAAGAATGTAATAAATGAAATGTAACAAAAAAACACTGCCCAGTAAAAAAGCTTTCCCATTTTTTACCTCAGAGGGTGAAATGGATTTTTTATTATCTGATTCACTTTCAGCAACCTCAAAAGCCCCATTAAACTCATTTTAACGAAAACTACCTCCCAACCATCAGGGGGTGTATTTAGAAAAATATTATTAATATTATTTTAATGATTCAAGTTTAAAGACTTCAAAAACGCCAATATACCAATTTTCAAGAAAACTACCCCCGCCCCCAGTGGGTGGATTTAGAAACAAATTATTATCAGATTCAGTTAATATACCAATTTTGACGAAAATACTGACAACATTTAAAAATATCTACCCAAAATAAAACCTTATAAAGTTTCTATAGTTCTAAATGTTTTAGATTCTTATAGTATTTTAAAGATAAAGTACATTAAAGATGTATAATATAACCACAACATATTCTAGTCATATTATTGTATAAAAGATCCTTTTTCATCAAAATTAACATATCAAATTTTCCATTTGCCGTTTTGCTTAATAAGTAAGAGGTTACTTGATTAGCATATTACTTAGAAAACATTGCACAGTTCTTCATGTTTTTAATAATTAAACAATAAATCAGTATTTAAAGTTAAAATGCTAAGCTGTATTAAAAACATGCTGTAACTCCCAAAAATTGAGACTCCGAAATTTAGGATCCCGAAATTTTAGGATATCGTAAAGTTTCAGATTCTCGAGAGATTCAAAAAACCCCAAAGTGATCCCGAAAAATTTCATGTTTAAAACATGTTTTAATTTATAGTTATTTATTTATAAATTTTACTATACCGACGACATTTTTACATATAGCGCTATGATTATTAGGCCACCATAACTCGATAAATGTGTGAAAAAACTTATGTATGGTATTTTTCACAGTGTGAAATTACTAAAATGTTAAAAACCAAAATTTCAATGACGCGGGGTGATTCTATATCAAAAAATAAGAAAAAAGTTTCTACAAGTGCAGGTCGGAAAATTGCCTTTAAAAATGGTGCATTTTTAGAAGATCATAGCTCCCTTAGGATTGATTTTTGGAAGTACCTGTATATATACATGATTAAAATTTTGGTTTTCAATATTTTAGTATTTAAGTTTTCATCCTCGAAGCGTGAAAATTCACCTTCAAATGAATTCTTCTCGAAAATGGTTAATCCTAGAGTATTACAACAAGAGTGCCTTTTTATGTATTTTGACCTGTTCCAATTATAAAACAAACAAAAAAGTTTGGGAAAAAAAACTCATAAGGTCCCCCTGTTTTGCAGAACCTGTTTAAATCAAGTACATTAAAATAACATTCGAAGATGGACCTTTTTAAGATTAGTTCACATTCAAAAGCTCGTTGCTGTATCTCTAAGGGTTTTTGAGTTATTAAATAAAAACGGTCATTTTTAGCCACTTCCAAAGCTTTTTTCCCTTAAGACGCATTTTTAGGAATTTATAGGAACTTTTTTTCATATTTTCCTTTGTAGAATCACCTTTTAAAATAAATGACCCTATTTCTGAATAACCCTGTATAAAAATATATAGCTATAGATATAAAACTTCTAGCTTTAAGACTGTGAAGATTAAAATAATGTTGCATATTGTGATTTATGACAGTGAATAAAGAATGTTACTTGGTTACTTATGTAAATTTTGCAGTGTATGATTCATTTAAAGTAGGTAAAATAACCACTGCTTCCTACGCCAAAGACCGTGGCTCATATTTTTATTTAAATTGTATAGAAAAATGTGATGATACAATTTTAAATTTAAACACTGATAGAATTATAGCTTTACTAATCAAGTATAGTGTTATACAGGGTGATCAATAACTGTCATGCCAAAATTTAAGAGGTGATTCTGCATTCAAAAATATCAAAAAAAGTTCCTTTAAAGGTTTGTTCCGCAAATCAGCCCCAAGGGAGCTACGGCCTTTTAAAATTGTAATAAAAATAAGGTTTTTAATTAATAATTCTGGTACCCTTTAAGCTAGAGCGAGGAGCTTTTGTACGTATACTAGTATTAATAAGGACAATAAGTTTATGTTAATTTATTTTTTTTAAATTTATCCAGAGGTGTTCCCAGACGGAAAAATGTATTAGGCTTAACACATTTTTGCCCCAAACTTTTTATATGTTTTTTTTTGGATTTTTTGTAAAAATATAGATTTCTTGAGTAAAAACACATAAAAAATGTCATATAGTGTAACACTGTAGGAGTAACCGTTTTTTAAAAAAATGCAATTAAGAGGAAGTAACATTTTGTGCCACCAAAAACGTTACTTTTTAAAAGGCTATTACTCCTTTAATATTAAATTTAGTTGTTTGGGTGAAGAATACTTTTTTGCTCAGTTTTAAATAAAGAATTACCCTGCAGAATTTAAAGGACCGTAGCTCCCTTAGGGCTCATTTTCGGAAAACCTTTATAGAAACTTTTTTTTTATATTTTTGGCATGGCAGTTACTGATCACCCTGTATATGCGCCAACCACAAATTGTACTATAGTATAATAATATGACATAACATTTGTTGTTGTATTTATTACAATTTTATGTTGTTTACCTCTTAACTGGTTATTGTATTGTATCCTATGTATGTTATAACATATTGCAAAATATGGTTGGCGTCTATATTACAACAATATTTCTATCAGCGTATCAGCATATAAAATTAATTAGTTATTAATTAATTAATTAGTTAATTAGTTAATTAGTTAATTAGTTAATTAGTTAATTAGTTAATTAATTAATTAATTGGCCACAACACAGACTTTATATCATAAAAATTAACGAGTACCTTTAAATTTAAATTTAATCAACTAAATAGAGAAATTTTAATAATATACAAATTGTACCTTTAAGGTAAAAAAAAAGAAAAAAAAAAGAAAAATGCATGTGCTATGGTTATTTTCAAATAAAAGTTATTTGAAATAGGGTCCAAAATTTTCATTCTACTTTAAAAAAATATTACAAAAATTTCCTATAAACATATATCTAAAATGCCTAGTAAGGGAGCTAATCTTAATAAGGGTCATCTTCGCATGTTATTTTCATGTATTTATTTTAACCAAAAACGGGGGTCTTATCAGTTTATTGTTGCAAACTTTTTCTGTGTAAATTTTTTTGTAATTTTCTTTTTAGAATATGATTCCTCGGGATAAAATTTATAAAAAAGGTAGTTGTAATAATACTGTAGGATTAACGGTTTAGGAGAAAAAATCATGAAGAAGTTGAAATTTCACGGTTCAAGGTCAAAAAATTAAATAATAAAACGCTGAAAACCGAAATATTAATGATAGTTATTGTAATACTATTTTTAATTACTAATTAGTAATTACCAATTACTAATTACTAATTGTAAAATAGTATTTGGAAAACCAATCGTTATTAAGGTTGACCATATCAAGCATATGCGGACAGGTAATAACAGAAAAATGCATGTGCTTCGGTTATTTTAAAATAATATTTGGTCGTATTGTTATTAAGTTATTAAATATGTATTAAAGGCGTAAAATAAAACAAAAATTTAATGTTTTCCCCAGAATAAAATTATTCTCTTAAGGCAATAATTATTTTCTCATTTTCATTTTATATTTTTTAACACTAAAAATAGTCAACCAAAATGACATTAAAAACCAATTATTGTATGTTTGTATTGAATTTTTCCTTAGTAAAGAAGTTTTAAAATATACAAAGCCTTTATAAATAATAAAGGAACTAATAAATTAATAATTTGTATATTTTTCCATTAAAAATAAAAAAATAAAAATAAAACTCTACAATAGCACCAAGTTTTTTCTGATGTATGATAGTTATACCCACTTTTCAAAAAAACCTTTGCTTAAAAACATTGTATCCTAATTAGTCAAAAAGAAAATCAGAAAATCACAAGAAAATTTGCATATATAACGGTTGTGCCAAAAAATAGTATATTGTTTTACTAAGAGGAAAAGTGAAGCTTTTTTTTACTAGTCTGTGGAATTTACTTTACGACGCAAAGCGGAGTCCGGAAACTACAAACAAGTAAAAAAAACACTTTTCCTCTGAGTGAAAAATACTATTTTTTCTTCAAGCATCCTATATATTTTTTAAATATTAATTTTTGAATTTAATTTATTCAGTAATAAAGTATGTTTTTTTTTTATTAAAATAGGTCAATAAAACCCTTTCGAAATAAACTTAAACTTTCCTTAGCTCATTTTAAATTTTTTTTGTAAGCTAAATCGTACACTTTTCGCGATTTCGATGGTAACTTGTCTAATGTACCATTTGCAATTTCGGAGAGATTTGTAGGTGTATAAACCATATATTCTTCTTCAATCATTTTTAATCAATTTCACATAAGGTTATTGCACAGAACCTCGAGTCAACAACCTGTTTACATAATAAACAAACAAGTTTAAAGTATGGCTGTCAAAGTCAAAGAGTGCTGCCGCCAGTGGTGGTTTTGTTAACTTTTTTTTACTGCGTGCAAAAATGAACTCATTTTTTTACTGTAAAAAAATAGATCACTTCTAAGTAGTATGTTCAGTTATAATATATGAACATTTTGGTACGCTTGAAGAAAAAATCCTTTTTTGAACTACCCTCCTAATGAAATTTACTATTTGCATTTGCCATACATGTACAAAATTTTCTACTTAAGGGCATATCCATAGGCTCGCATAACAACATAGTACATAACAATGCGATGCCGTGATTGGCTTGAGATGCCGCCATGTATCTTGTAAGCCAATCACGGCATCGCATTCTTATGTTTTATGTTCTTATGCAAGCTTCTGGATAGGCCTTGTCTCTTAGCATTTAAGGTTGATTGCTGTTTATAATTCTCTTTTAATGCTTTTTTTTTCTAAAGTTTTTGGGATCCTTTAGAGGAAAGTCAGTTGTTAAAGGGCGTTTTACAACTAATTATCTAATTAAAAAATCCTTAAAATCTAGCCTCATTTTTTACCCATTTTCACACGTTCTGTATAAAAACCTTAAATTAACGCATTAGTTTCGGTATATTGAATAAACCTCATGCGATAAAAAGTTTTGAAAATTCGTTTTTAATTACCATAATAAAAATCGATTTGCTGTATATGGGTAATTCTTTAAGAAATATTGGAATACCAATAAAACGTCTTCTAAATCGTTTGAGTAAAAGTCAATAATTATTTATTCTGGTTTATTTATTTACACAAACTCATGTAGAGCACTAAATAAGCTATATGCTTGTGCTAGGGGCCCTTCACTGATTTTATTATAGAAACATCCATTTTCCAAAAAATATGTCACAAATTCACTCAACATTTTCAACATATCTTTTACGGCTTCTCATTCTTCTCGAGTTCCACTACTTTTAAACTTGTGCTTAGTTCTTCTATACATGTGTGATTTTTTTTTATTCCTTTTACAATAACTTTGAAACAAAAATAAAATTGCCCCATAAGTTTTAACCTATTTTTGATATATTGGAAGTCTCAGATAATAAACTAAAATGTTGTTGATGTGTCACTTTTCTACTAGTTAAATATTTTTTAGCCGGTTATCTTTGTAAGAACATTTATTGGAAAAAAAGAATCTTCATTCATGGATAGTTTTTTTCGCGGCAGAATCCGGAAATTGAGTAGTATAGTTGGGAAATTGGTCAGCAAATTAAAGCCTTTTTGTCTAGTTGGGAAAATTGGAGCACATTTGGGAAAATTGGAGTACTAGAGTTGGGTGGGTATTTTTTCAGAGGTAAGGATTTTATTTTAGTCATCAAAATTTTCTGGGATAAAACATTGGTTATATCTAAGTAAAAGTTGGCATCCTACACTGTTTGAGTCAACGAGATCAATATTTAAATACGAAACAATGATTATTATCAGGTACCTTAAATCTAAGTTACGTTTATGGTAACCGCAACAATTTGTTGTTCTTACCAGATTTCTGGTTGCATCAACCTGAAAAATAGTTGTTTTGTAGGTATTTAACTATTGATCTGGCTGCCCAATTAAATCTTTTTTCAGTATATTTTCTGTTAGTTTAATAATCTGGTTATTGCAAGTCGTGTTGTTGCCCTTGCCAGATTTCTGATTGTAGCAACCAGAAAAATAGTTTGTCCCTATTCAGCTATTGTTGCCCAAAACCGGATAGTTTTTCAATGTGTGTTGGACAAAACTGACAGTTAAAGTAAACACGAGGGGCTGACCGCGAGGAACTCCGGAGGAACTCTGAAGGAACTCTTAAGAAGTCAGTATTTTTTAAGTCACCTACGTGCCAATTTTTTTTGCAGGGACTCCATGTTTGGTAGAAACTATCAGAGACAAAGTTTTTTTCTTAAAGTATCTTGGAGTGCCAATTTTTTCTATGAAGGGGCGCCATGTTTGGTAGTAACCGTCAGGGACAAAGCCTTTTTTCATGAAGGTAATTTTGGGGTGACAATTTTTGTTTGGCAGTAACCGCGGTTACTACCAACTACCTGGGACAAAGCTTCTTTGCATGAAGGTATTTTTTTGGGAGTCAATTTTTTTTATGGGCGCCAAGTCTTGGTTGAAACCGTCAGGGTTCCTCCCTGGGGGCTGAGCCCTCTTAGATTTTTTCTGGTTACGGCCCTGTGCCTACAAGATTTCCCTGGCAGAACGACCGACAGATCAACCGACCGATAGACCAACAAAAATTACCCCTTCCAGAGAGGAACTCTTAAGGAACACAGGAGGAACTCGGAGGAACTCCCAAGGAACTCGGAGAAACTCCGAAGAACTCGTAAAAACTCGGAGGAACTCTGAAGAACTCGTAGGAACTCGGAGGAACTCTGGAGGAACTCCAAAGGAACTCCGAGGAACTCCGAAGGAACTCTAAGGAACTCTGAGGGACTCTGAGGAACTTTTTGCAAAAAGGAACTCTTTTGTACAAATTTCAGAGCGGTCAGGCCCTCGGGTAAACATCAAGAATCTCCAGAATATTGGTCAGTATGATATTTTGATAGAATAACCCATATTGTATATCATAGGAATCACTAGACCGTAGTCCAATTTCCAAAATATAGCAAGATGGCCTCTTTTACATGGATATTATTATTGGTTAGCATAGTGTAGTGCTCCGCCTCGGTTTGTACTTTTGACGGAATGATGGATTGCCTTTTCTAGCCCGCAAAGGGTCTCAAGAATAACTTTCGAACACCATATTTCGCCAATATCTATTTTAATTTCCTGTTTCATTTTTCATATTTTTTGTAATCTATTTTAATTTTTTTTTTTTCGTGTTCTATTTTTAATTGTATATTTTTATACATTACACTGATCCTTAAAAAGGGGTTTGACGAAATTTAATTGTTTTCACCTGCCAAATGGATTCCCATTCCCATTATAATAATCAGTGCTTAATTTCACCTGGATCGTATACTCTGATGATGATTCAGTGATGAAGCCAACTTATATTTATTTTTATTTAAACCAACATTAATTTGTAAAATAATAATAAGTTTATCAAAAAAAATGTATTACACCATTTAAACTATGAAAATTTACAAAGTTATTATTTTTTTAATTAAATACAGAGGAGCAGATCTTACAAATGGTTTCCTATTGCAATGAAAAGGTAATATTTAAAAAGTAAATTACTTTCTTTAAGAAGTTTTTAGAACAGGCTTAGTTCTTAGCTTCAATACACTAGGAATTCAATGCTAAAACTTTTTGTATATTTCGAACCCCTCGCAAATTTAGTTATTTATTTAAAAATACAATTTGTAAAACATGATGTTGTTCTGTTACTGTTCCATTAACAAAAATTATTACTGAAAAATACCGTATTTTTTCAATATATGTAGATAAATATTGCTAAAATTTGGTATAAGACAATGGGACTGCAGTTTGGAAACGTGGTTATAAAAAAAACTAACTAAACACGAAACAATGTAAATCTATACATGCCATGCACAAAATATCTAAAACAAATGCAGACAAATATCATGCAATAACTATAATTATAACCATAGTACTTTTTTTAATTTTAATTTTAGACCTGAAATAAGAATTTGGGAAAAGGAAATAAAATCGAATAAAAAAGTAAATTTACAATAATATTTATTTATACATATATTAATTATATGTACGGTATATAGTTGAAATCCACAAGACAGAAATCCAAATTATTAAATTAAATATTTAGACTCAAAATATAATTTATATATAGTTAGGTTAAAAAATAATAATTTATATTACAATATTTTTGTTTTTAAATATCTCATTTACAAAATAATAATAATTAAAAAATCAAATTTTGTTCTTTTTTATGTTTAAAAAATTAAAGTTGTCTGTTAAACTTCTAACTCTAAAATATTACACCACAGCACAAAGATTTACTATACTCTAATTTTACTTTTATCCATATAGGTACAAATATACAGATATACCACTGTAAAATTTCTAAATTTAGAGTATAAATATCTGCCATCGCATTTTAATAGCAAATTTTTGATCAAAATAAAAAATCTATTTAAGAATACCTATTATGTTTCTAAAGCAATAAATTTAAAATTGAATATTGTAACTTTTTAAATATGATTCAACGAAACAAAATATTAAAAATAAATCCAACAAAAAATTTGTTAAAGATAAATTATGCTTTAAGATGTAACAATGTTTATTTATATAAAAATAAATCAATAATAAAAATAAGGGCAAAAACAAGTTGTTTTTAAAATTTTGCATTTTATTCATTAAAATTAAATATTAATTTTAGTGTATTATTATTTATGAAATACGTATTCTTAGATCAGAGTTAGCATGGGGAGCCAAAAATATTTAAATTGGTATTTCAGAAAAATGATGGCCTACCAAATAAGTATATTTTTGAATTTTATTTTTGAATAAATAGAGCTGTCATTTTAAATAAAAATTTGCTATTAAAATTTTTAGAACCGACTCAACAATTTAAATAGGAGAATAATTTAAATTTTAAATAATTAACTTAAAGAAATTTAGTACATAAGTTACTGAGTATCAATTTTTAGTACTATTTAATTTACTTAATCAATAAACAATTTTATACATAGTTCTGATTTGTAATTCGTTATTAAAATATTTTTTCAATTATTACGTATACATTTTTTTTGTAGCAGTGTTCCATTTTTACGTATATTTGTTACTATTTATCACTATAGCAGTTGTTTAATCTCTTATCATAAAAAAGGGTAAAGATAAATTTTAGGCATAAAGAATTATCTTCATAAAAATAAATTAAAAAGTTAGGATTTCCGTTATGTATAAAGTGTTAGGGTTGATTTGCCAAATAATTAACTCTAAAATAACTTAGAATTTGACCAATAAAATGTCAGATTTGTTTATAAAAATCCATTTCAATGGTTAAACTCTTTGTTTAGTTTATTGGATAAACTGAACTCTAATGCAAGTTTTATTTTTAAAAATTCGCCAATCATGTCTTAGTTTTTAAGTAGTCGACGAAGCGCAGATTTAATTTTTAAGAAACGTCATATTTTTTAAGAAACGTCAATGTATGTGATAAAACTCTCTGTGATGGGCGAATCACTTAAAAATTGAAAATTTGTCAGGAAATGCCTAAATAATTAAAACTTAAAAATAATACCAAAAAAAAATCCTAACCAGGAAGTAATTTATTTATGTTTTTAATCTTTGAATACTATTTGCATATTGATTTTTTCATTTACCCCATTTTACCTCACTGACGATTTCATCAGTCAATTAAATGATATATAAAATATTTTCTCTTTTAAATTTTACTGGGTAGGTATTATTATTATTATTATTTACCCATGAAATATTATTAAAAAATTGAATGTTTAACATTGCTCAAAAAAAATTCCTTAAAAGTACATTGTGGTGATTTTCTTTACGTATATTGAGTAAAAGTTTGTATTGTACAGTGAGATTCAGAATAAATTGGCCACTTAAAGTTTTCAATAAATTAAAAATAACACAGTGATATACTTCATAAAGAAAACTTCAAACTGCAAACATTTTAATTAAATTTTTAATTGTAATAGGTGCTGTATTCCTTAACCCTTAATAGTCTAGTGTAAAATATTTATCACCTAAGACTTTGTCAAGTAAGTGATCCTTTAATAAATAAAACCCGTGCTTTTACTAAAAATTTGAGTTGTCAAATCATTATTACAAAAATAATTTAAATTTAGCTGAATTTGAAGGAATTACTTATTTCTTAAAATTAACAATAATTTATTCCTAATTCCTTATGACCCAATCTTCCTTGCTTTCCAAATGAAAAAAGTATAATTAAATAGGAGCAGCAATTTGCACATTAAGAGATTATTTATACCTACATGTATATCTTTATTTGTCGGTGCAAAGTTTTATTTATATTTTAAACTCTATCTTTAAAATTGATTTTATCAAATTAAATTTTAATTTAAAAATAGTATTTTTATGTTAAATGGTCCATTCTGTTTCTATTGTTACGTTTGGCCAATATAAAATTGATCAATTATTGGATTTTATAATTTATATTTATTACAATTTTATTTTTATTTTGAAGAAGCTAAAAGCGATATATTTTAACATGAAAATTTTTCATTTATTTCCCTTTATTTTCAAGATTTAAATTTTTTATTTAAATGCAATTCTATATTTTGGTTAAAGATAAAATAGATTTTAAATTTTTTAATTGCAGGTTGCAACCTTATAAAATAACGCCATTTAAAGGCTGCTAAATATTATATATAGGCCAGAGAGACAGCATAAAAATTACTATTTAAAAACCTCATATAAAAATTTATTTGCTGTGAGAAAAATATATCAAATGTTTTAATTAATTATAATTATATTATATAATAATTATTGAAAACCAAGATAATCATAATTATATTCTGAATCACTCTTTATATACTGCATGGATAACTTTTTAACTCTCTAACTTTGGCATGAAAGTGCGTAAATTTAATTATATCGTATATTTTCATATCCCCTTTTTACTGTATCGGATTTATTTACAAATTTTATTTAACTTCTATACTTGTAAACTTGTTTTTTAACCAAATATACATATACAATATCGAAATATCTACAATTTTTAAGTAAACAATTCTACTGTTTTAATTCTTACACTTTCCAAAAAATACCCTGTATGTCCAAAACTCATTTTGATGGCTACAAAAAATAGTTCTTTATAGCTTTATTTTATCTGCAAATTATATGCAATTTTCGTTAGGAGCACTTTAAAAATATATATTTATATCAAATTTAATGATAGTCCAGTCAAATAATAAATATAAAATGGAATAATTGCACACGGGCTGAAAGTTTAAAGGGTAGTAGTGGATCGTAACAGAACCCTCCTGTTAGTTTTTCACCGGGTGATTTGCGTAAGGGGTGTCCGCTATCTTGAATTTTAGGGGTAAGTGCGGTTCCCCACTAAATATGCAGCTTACGATAAAAATGCATATAACCAATTTTGTTAAGGAGCTAATTTTCAACAATTTTTGTTAAAATAATTTTTTTGTTTTAATAACAACAATCGAGTTATATTCAAAAATAACCATGTTGCAGATAAAATAGGGTTTTTCGAGTTTTTAGCCAAAATATTCATCGGAGGATAACAGTGTTAAAAGTCCAAACTTGAAGCTCTTGAAATTTTCTATAATTTCATATATTATAAATTTTTATAGCTCTTTTGGTAACCGTACCAAAATACTGATGAGAAATCGTATTACTTAAAACTTATAGAAAATACTGATGAAAAATGGTATTATATGAAACTTATAGAAAACTTAAAGAGCTACAAGTTTGCTATAACCACTTTTTTCCTCCGACGAATAATTATTATAATTATAATTTTTCTGAAAATACTAAAAGACCAATTACACCCCATTTTTGAATATTTATAACTAGATTGTTAAATATATTAAAAAAATGATTCAAACAAAAAATGTTGGAAATATCTTCCTTAACAAAATTGGTTATATGCATATTTAGAATAAGATGCATATTTAGCGAGATAACCGCCCTCACCACTAAAATTCGAGATAGCGGACACCCCTTACGCAAATCACCCGGTGAAAAACTAAAGAAGTGTTCTGTTACTATCCACTACTACCCTTTAAAATATCAGCCCGTGTACATTTATTTCAATTTCAACATAGGAATTCCTCATTATTTGACTAGACCTTTTGGATCACTAACATTATGTCAATTGGTAAACTCTTATTTAGAAAACACTTTATATTTTACAATTATAGCCATTACTTCAAGTGTTGTTTATTTAACCAAAAAGTTTATCAACAATTGGTGTAATTGCTTCAATAGTAAAATATTCTAACAAAGAGTTTATCAACGGTTAAAATAAAGGGTGTTGGAGGAAGGCTCGTAAAACCTAATATCACTAGTTTACAAATGTCAACTTTTGTTTTAGTAAGTTTATTTACATATTTTTTTACATAATTTTTGATGTGGAATCCAAATCCGTCAAAAAAACAAAAATCGTAGATTCAGTTTTGGAGATAATCCTCCTTAAAGTTTTTATAAGGGAAAATTATACAAATCATGTATTTTCGTTTATTATTTATAAAAATTGGTATCTTGGGGGTTTCAGAGTCGCTAAAAACCAATTTTATATTATTAAAGTTTATATTTTCAACCCATAAGGGGTGGAATCACCCGTTTTAATGTTTTTTTAAGTAACTCGATAAGAATTGCAACCTGGGGCTTTTTCGTCTCGCTGAAAATTAATTAATTTTTTTTACTTTACCCTTATAACCCATATAATCCATAGGATCACCCATATTTACATTTTTTTTTTAATTGACATGATAAATTTTGTTACATGGGGACTCGGTAAAACCAAATTTAATATTAAAAAAATCTGCTTACAAAAAGTCCCAAAACACCTATGTACCAACTTTATCAGCTAATTCAAAAAATATATATACTGCTGTAAACAAAGTAATACTTTTCCTTTAGGCCTATGTTCATTAACAACAAAAACGAACAAAAAAATAAAAAAAAAAACAAAAAATAAGCTAAAAGAAAAACGCAAATAAAATTCCTTTTTTTCTTCAAAAAAATAGTTTTTACCCCATTACCCCACGTTATTTTTACCAATAAAAATCCCGGCCTAGAACTTTGGGTAAGCATGCTTAGGATAAGCTAGCAACCTGTGGTCTAAATTTGAAGTCTTTAGCTAAAGCGTTCAAAAATCATAAAATTTCCGGGCAGACAGATCACAGACCGAGACAGATTTTTTTTTGACGTTAATCATATTTTGAAATAAAACGTTAAGAACCATAAAAATAGCAATACAAATTTTTCAATTTTTTTTTCTAACACAAGACCCCTCGGGAAAGGATAAGGATTCTACCCACTTAAAGTGTGAAGGTAGATTCGTTAAAATATTAAATTAATTTTTATGAGTCCCAAAACCCCTTATGTACAAATGTTTATTACTTTAATAAAAAAATATAAATAAATAAATAAATAAATAAATAATAATAAATAAATAATAAATTAATTTTTATCCTGAAAACCAACAAATATCAATTTTTGTAAATATTAAACGAAAATATATGAATTCTCTAACTTTCCCCTTATAAAATGTTTACGGTCGATTATCTCGAAAACTGAACCAACGATTTTTTTTTTCTTGTCGGACTTGGATTTAGCATCAAAAAATATATAAGAAAACATTAAAATAAACATAAACATAAACATTCCTGCTTTTTTAAAAATCATTTTTTGTAAAGGTAAAGGTAAAATGAGTCCTGAAGTACAGAATAATAAAAAATTCAATAATCTAAAATTTATACAAGCTACCTGGAAAGAATTTAAAAAAAAGAAATTTGAAAAAAAAATATTTTTAAAAATTCCACGTAACTTGTTTTTTGTGGACATTCACATTTTAATCAAAATGCCAGTCACTGACCTTGTTCATAGAGACTCTTGAAAACAGCAGTGGAATCACTATGGTTTAGAAATAATTTTAGGTAAATATAAAATATTTATACAAAAAATTTTGAACCGATTTAGTTTTTCACTTTTTTTTCCGCAGTTCATCTGCACTTATTTAAAATCACTCATTGCACGTGTTTAGCACTGGCCTCCATAATTAAAAATTGTCTATTTTGTTCATTGAGTCCAAAAAACTTGCAGTATTCACGCAAAATCATAATAAAAAAGACTATATTATCTACAATATGTATATATAAATAAATAAACTATAAAAAATCGAAATATATCGCGCTTTATTCTCTCTTTCTCTCTTCAATCACTCCAAACTTATATAATTATGCACAAAGGACTTTAACGAGGTCAATATGGTTGTGTTTTATTTGGGGAGGTTCCGGGGGGACTTCTTCGGGTTCCTGCCGAATATTTGGGCAGCTTTTCCTCGGAATATAATCTGTATTCTCGAAAAGCAAATGCATCAAAAAATGACTACAATGTTTGTTTAGGTACATGTTTGAGGCTCCTCCAGGAGTTCACGTCACTGAGGGGATCCTTGAGGACTGATATCGTCACCGCCGTGCTCGGAACCACCTTCACCTTTGGTTTTGTTCTCCTTTTTCCATTTCATCCGCCGATTTTGGAACCAGATTTTGATTTGTCGTTCGGTTAGGCACAGCGCATGCGCAATTTCGATGCGCCTCCGCCTCGTCAAGTACCTGTTGAAATGGAACTCTTTTTCTAATTCAAGCGTTTGGTACCTCGTGTAAGTCTGTCGACCTCGTTTTCGTTCTGAAACAATAGAGTAAAAATAAAATTAATCTATAGAGTTTAATGTATTTATAGTGGTATTTTAATAAAAGGGCAAATAAAATAGAAGATGGCAGTTCTAATCAACCAATCACAGAACCAGTTTTAATCTTAGAATGTTAAAATATTTTTTAAGACATTTCGTTTTGTTACTTTCTCAACCTGATATCTCCTTGCCTTGCACTAACCAACCCTGTACATGATACCACTGGTATCATACGAGGTTGAGAAAGTAACACGACGATATGTTGTTCATTGTAGATTCTTTAAAAACTAAAACTTTATTGGCAATAATATTTACCAATAAATTTTTGGTTTACTAAATACGCCCCCCATTAGCGTCATAAACACCAAACCTATGAAAAAACTGATGTAAACCAAAGATTAAAAAAAGTTAGGTAATGTTTACTTACACCGACAACAATACTAAAGTGATAAATTTAGTTTTAGATGACTTTACTGAATAAACTCATCTTGGTTTCAAAACTGCAAAATTTGATTTAGTCAGTGAAATTTTTGGTTTGGTTTTATTCAAACTACATAGAAAAAATGGATTCCTTGAACCAAGGACACGTGTCTTTGTATATGTTCAAAGCCATATTATCTTGTTTCAAAGCTGGCATTTTCTTGAACCAAAGTCAATGTCCTTGAATGAAGAGCACGGGTTTTGGAATAAAAATCCGTGCTCTTTATTCAAGGACATTGACTTTGGTTCAAGAAAATGCCAGCCTTGAAACAAGAGAATATGGCTTTGAACATATCCAAAGACACGTGTCCTTGGTTCAAGGAATCCGTTTTTTCTATGTAGTACTATTAAAAATTTAAGTTTCTAAAGAAAATTTAACTTAATAAGTTGTCTGTATTTTGTAGGTTTCTTAGTATTTTTAATGTCTCTGGCACTGTTCTAATTATTAATATTTAAAAAATTAAAAGCTTTGAACTTTCTATTTACCTTTGATAATTTAAATTTTTTATTACGTCTATGTGATATTTCAGGATTAGAAAGTAAAATCTGAAGTAAATCCAGTCTTGTTCTAAATTACTGAACAAAATCATCATATAAGCGCTAATTATACTTTGTAATTTCATAACGCTTTTAATAGGTACATTCTCTATTATTAAACTATATGAACCCTTTCTCTTCCAATTTCGGTATAGATAATTATAATTGAACTAAAAAAATACTACTTTAATCCAAGATAGGTTATCTTTAAAATGAGATAATCATTCCAAATATACGACTATAATTAATTTTATACTGAAAGCTTGAAAAAATCTGGTGTTATCTTACCATACACCATTTTTTTCTTAAATTTTTATCTATTTTTAAATAGATAGTGGTAAAATTGGTAAGACTTCCTTCTCCAGACGATAAGATATTCTTTAAAATATTGTAGATAATAGTTATTCAGATATACAGTGCATTTGAGATTATACAAAACGGAGAAAACGAAGATAGAATGATAAGATCAAGGCTGGCGTGATTGTAGTAGGGAAACGGTCCGTCCGACGCTCTGTGTTTTATTAAAAAAAACACACACATCAGCTTTGATCTTTGTTTTGTTTGCTTTTAAACGGGCTATATAAAAAGAAAAAAAAATGTTTAAGATTATTGAATCCAATTAATTTGGAAACAACAAACCATAATAGAAAATTACTTGATAGTCAAAATATTTGAACTATTAAAATTATGTGATTTTAATAGTAGATAAATACGTAAATTTGGTAAATAAACGAATTTATTTTTTACAGAATGACTTGCTACATGTAAACAAAATAAATCTAATTAATCCTCTCCGAAGGACCAAAAAGACCAAAAGTGGGGGAGCTTTCTTTGGTCAAAGTTAAAATATTGATGTTTTCTCGCTAATAAAAAATTTAATTGATTAATTTTTCCTATTTTGATAAGAATTTTGGATAATAAAAAATAAGAAAAATGCAAATATAATTATATTTAACAAAGGTGGTGGAATTAATTTCATTCAAAGCAGAAGATCGGATAGCTGTTGGTGTTTTCAGCCAGCATATTTCTACAGACAGTAGACAAGTTGATAAATTGCGTTCATCAGAAATAGCCCGACCCCCGTCCCAGCACGGCTGAATATTCCGGAGGAATAAAAAGCCAACGCTAATTAAAGAAACATCGACTAATCAGAGTTCACGTCACTGTCAGTATAAATCAAACTCAGAATACGCTTTACACTGTAAAAAGTCGATTTTATTAGAAAAAGAGTTAATATATTTACAAAATAAAATTTTGCAGTTTCTTGGACCAGAGGAAAGAAACTAATCATCTGGTTCCACGTCTAAAGGTTGATTAACCCAGTCATTGATACTAAACTAATTACGAATTTAACCAATAAAATCAAATTTGTCAAATAATTCTTACATTTTATTAGTTTAGTTTAGTGTTAATAGCCCAACCAACGAAGGTTTTTTGTCTCAAAAAAAAAAATCCAAAAGACTTGAAAATTGTAGGGGAACACGCACCGCCATCTTGATTTAAAGCTACACTTTTGAATTTTTTGTAAACGGTCATTTTTTTCTAAACGGTCATTTTTCGTATAAATTCGAAAAATCAATACCGGCATTCTTAAGGACTTTTTACATGTCATTTTAAAGATTTTTTCATACAATGGTTATTTTGAATCGAAAATCGGTTTACTTAATCTCGAGATAATGGGGCACAAATGAGTAAATTATCTTAAAATATGTAATTTTGCAAAATTTTTAAAGAAACCGCAAGATAGATTTTTTTTAATTTTCACTCAAAATGTTCCAAGAAACATGCCTTATCGACTAATAAAGAAATTTTTTGTTTTTTTCTAAAAAGAAAATAAAAAGTTTGTTTGTTTGTTTGTTTAACCTCGTACTATTCTACTTAATCAAGCATCCCCTAAGTCCAGGACTTGTGTGGGCTAGTAGTAGAGGGAACCACCGGCTTATACTGACTTTCGAACCAGTTTCTAGGGAATGTCCGTTTCAATTAGCGCCTTCGCCAAATTTCAATTATTAATTAACTGAAAAAGGCAAATCGGCGCCAGTGAGAATCGAACTCACGATAGTAGACTTGCTATACATACGCGCTAGCCACTACGCTATGCCTCCCAGTTAAAAACCTATACAGTAGCGTTTCAGGCAGTGCCGTGAATTAGTTATAAGTCGTACAAAAAATACATAAGACAGAAATTTTTGGAAATTATGTCCTCTTTATTTTCATATAGAACTTTTTTGTCCTAGGATCCACCGATCTTGAGATATTAAAAAAAAAACGGTATTTGTGAAAAATAAGTCAAAAAAATTACAGTTTATTTAAGGCGAGGGGTAAACCGCTGACAAAATTTTGTACACATTTAGGAGGAAATCTTCAAAGATTTCCTGTAACCTTCAAATTTTTCCTCCGAAAAGGACTAACAAAATAAACCCAAAATGAAAACTCCCTGAATTTTTTTTAGGTAAAGCCGCTTTCATTCACCTGACGACTGGATTATTGGTGTTTTTTAATTATTTTTTTACAGTGTGCTGGCATAAATCAAATTCAGAAAACGGTCTACAGACTGCTGAAAATAATTACATGTCTTGTACGGGGTTGCGATCCGTTTATCACACAACGAGGTTCTTTGCATCTGATTCGAATATCCGTTAATTGAAAAAGTGGGAATCTTTTGGGATGTTCTCGGTTTTATATTGAGAAAAACTTTTGAATTAAAAAAACAAAATCACACGCCGAATTGATAACCTCCTCCTTTTTTGGAAGTCGGTTAAAAAATAAAATCAATATTCACTGTAATACTAGGTACTATTTTTTATATGCGGTATTTGCAGTCTTTTGGCGGAAAATAAAGGGAATGATTCTAATTCACAAAACGGAACAAAAGCACACCCATACTCTTATTAACCACTTTAGTCCCAGTTCTGGCAAAAAAAAGGTATTTATAACTTAGTTTTTTTTTTCATCATATTTTAGAAGTTTATCAAAGACATATTAATAATAATAAAAGATATTGTCAGATTCCTTAATGATGGTACTTTTTAATGGTACCAATATGGTGATCATTTCGAGTAATGATAAAAACCAAAATTTAAATAATAAAACAAACTGAAATTTAATATGTCACTTTTTTGATATCATTGTAAGTTGGTGTCATTTCCGGCTAAACCGGAAGTGACATAAATGTACTTTTTATGTAAAGTTGACGTTTTATGGTAATAATAGATGTTCCATGTTTTAAATATCTAACTTCTAAAATAAAGAAAAAAAAGGAGTGTACCTTGGTCCTTTCACTACCGGTATCAAGGTACGGGTGTCTGCCTCAGGTCTGATTTGTTAAACCAAAAATAAAAGTATTCAGGCTTCATCCAGGTTTATTTATTCGCTTCCCGGTGGTGTTTTGAACCTGCTTTGCTATGATACAGTAAGCTTCGTGTGTGCTTAGATCACGTAAATATTTTTAATATTTTTACTCGGGTATTTAGGAAAATTAATGAAGAAAATTATACTTTTTTATGATTAACTTATTGTAATTTTTCCCGCCATTTAACAATTCAATTGCACAACACCGCATTTTTTTGCAACGTTGCCAATAAATTCGACTAATGTCTGTTTACATTTAACGCTACGTATTAGTTATTAATTATCTCCAAAAGACGAGGAAAAACGGGTGCACGTTACTTGACAGGTCTAATTTAAAATTTAATTTAATTTAAATAAAAACTCTTTGTGAGAGTTATTTTTGATATAATAATATGTCGCTTGGTCGGAACTACTGAAGTTTCGATACGAGTCCATTAATTTTAACTAAATTTACTCGGGTACTCTATAAATAGAATGTGTAGAGACATTATTTATTTGCTGCGACTAAAAAGAGAAGGGTAATGTATTAAAAAAATTATTACATTAAAATGTACTAGTTATGTTATAAGATTATACAGTCCAGTAAAGTCTCTAATTGCCTATAAAACTGTTATATTTTCAATTTAAGTTGATAGGGAATATTCCGTTAGGGGTTGTCCATAAAAGACGTCTGCGAAAATTCCGGAATTTCAGACCCCCCTCCCCCCCTTGTACGATTTTGTCCGATTTCGAGACCCCCCCTCTAAAGTACGTCCAAAACGCAGGAGGGTACCCCCCAGATTTTCACTTTTTTTGTCATTATTGAATTTGGAAATGTTGACGTCCGAAAATGGCTTGACCCCCCCCTCCTTGTCCGCTAGGTAAGTTCCCCCCAATCTGGGGTTTTTATGCATGGATAAGATAAATCAAGAAGCTCGACGTTAAGCACAACAAAAACAATACTAAAAGTCCAAACATTGGATGAGCTCTAAGATCTGAAGAAAAAAATATGAAATTAAAGGCTTCAATTAACTTTTTGTTACCGGAACTGCCTGTAATCCGTGGACAGGTAATTCAGAATTGTTAAGTTTATAAATTAATAATTATAATATTTCTTGTTCTTTTTTATATAAAAATATTACATATTATTACATATTACCTTCGAAACGTTGGAACTGTTCATATATATTTATTTTATTTATTAAAGTGTTCTTAATAGCAAGATTTTTTCATTATAAATTAATAACACAATTTTAAAAGGTTTTTTTCTATGTCCAATATAAATATTATTATTATTATTATTACCTGCTGGTACCAGATATCGAGAACAGCAACCACAAAAATCTTACGGAAAAAATAATTATACACATCAGTTTGAACAAGGGTCGTGCCGGCCTTGCGACGCCAATCAAAGCGACCTCTAGGCGGTCTTTGCCTGCATATAAGATAATGAGTTTATAAATGATGCATAAATCATGGAAATTCTCCTTTCTGGACTGTTTCTGAACAAACTATACCGCGAAATACACATCATAATTGCGATTATGTTCGGCTTTAATAAGGTTCTGCGCTGTCAATTTTATCTTTGGATGTCCAAAAGAAGAAGATACAATATTACACTATAAAACAGCATATTCAAATACAATAAGAAATGATATAGATTATAGTTTTAATGGGAGATGCGACAATTATTATAATAATATACACGGTGTATTTGAAATAGCGCCAATAATTTATTTTTTTTTTCTTAGTTTTTGATGTAGGGGTGACCGGGGCTAGTTGTCGCAGGGGTAAGTTGTCGAAGTGCTTATATCTTAAAAAGTAAAATATTTTTCTGAACCAACCCAAGATTAACCGCTGCGTTACAACAGTGCCATTTATCATTTGTAAACTTAAATGCAATAAATTAAAAGAACATCCAGATAAACCAAAAAATGTAAAAATTAAAGAGCCCAGTAATTTTTTTGTGGTAAATATTTTTTCTTATTGTTACTGATTTAAAGCATTAAGATAAGAGAATTTTATGTATAATAATAGTTTAAGGTGTATATTATTTGTTGATATTGTCATTTAGGAGTGTTTATTCGTTAATTAGAAAGTACTTGATACATAACGTAAAATTGACCACTGGGGCTAGTTGTCGCATTTGGTTTGGGGCTAGTTGTCGCATGATATGGAGATATGTTCATGGTATAACATTTCCTTTTTGGCATTTTTTTATTCAAAACTGTCTAAAAAAGTGAAACTTTGTCGAATAGCAAATAAATTGGTTTATTAAATTATATTAAATTAAAAAAAAAATCAAAAAAATATTATTTAATTATAAAGTTGGAAATTTTGGCACAAAAGTAAAAAGTTAGATAACAATCAGCTTGTGGAGAGGCACATTTCTTATTAGTTATTTATAATTTTTATAAATGCCTTTATATTTCTTCAAAAAAATATACTCGAAGTGCCGCGACAACGTGCCCCGTGATGGGGCACGTTGTCGCAATTTTCAAGACTTCACAAAAAAAAAAAAAATTACTCTAATACCCTATAAATTTTTCCATGTTTTTTCTTTAAATAATGTTACTGAAACATGCAGCTAAAATTACCATTAGGTCAATAAAAAAAATACAAAAATAAAGGAAAAAACTGATTTTGAATGAAAAGTGCAACAATTAGCCCCGGTCACCCCTAACCTGCATTATTAAAATTTTAGTTTTTAACATTTTAGTATTTAACTTTTCGTCCTCAAACGTAAAATTTCACCTTCATATGATTTTTTCTCGAAAACGGTTAATCCTACAGTATACTGTAGGATTAATACTGCAGTATTTTTTATGTATTTTGAAATTACAAAATAAGTTACACAGGAACAAAACCCCTCCATTTTGCACGCACCTGTTTAAAATAAGTACATGGAAATAAAATATAAAGATGGGCCTGATTAGAGTCAGTTTACATGAAAAAGCTCGTTGCTATATCTCAAAGGTTTCTTGAAAATGAAAACGCATTTTTAGACATATGTTTATAGGAACTTTTTATTATATTTTCTAATGTAGAATCCCACAATGTTGAAATGAATAGTAGTCCTTTTTGTACGAATAATTGCTTTTTTTTCTTAAAAGCAAATGTTTCCTAATTTGTGCCCGACAAACAAGTACCCTTTCTCGTGGACGTAGAGATTTGATTTTGATGAATGACCAGGTACTAGAGCGGCCATCGATAATCTCATACAAATTTACATGTTGACTCTAATTTGTATCGCTTTAAGCTTATTGGATAAAATATAATTAAAAACTCATTTGAAAAATATTATACCAAAGCATTTTTTTGTTAAATATTAATGATGAGGTACCTTAATTATGTCGAATAAAATTCACGCCATGTTATAAATTACAATCCTAGAAGCATTAGATCATTAGAGTGTTCAAGGAAATATTTTTTTCCTTTTTTTGAGTCATTAATGATATTAAAGTTATATTCTCTATGTTTAAGACATTAAAGGTGTTAAATATAAAAGGTGTTAACTTTTAAAACTATGTCAAAATTATTTAAGATGAATTTTCTTTAGCCTATTAAAATTTACAGCACATAAGAAAATAGTGAAAAATAAAAGCTTATTATAAGATAAAAAACCATATATTTCTTAAAATTTTTAAATAAAAATCCTATAATTACTAACCAATTAAGTTTTTAATGACAACTTATATTTAAATTACCTTATTTAAAAACAAGGTAAATTAAGTTGGCGGTTCTTGGGTGTTGGAAACGTACAAAAAACAATATGGTTTGCCGACTAGTTTCGTTTATTTCATATAAACATCCTCAAGGCTGTGGAACAAAAAAAAATGTCTTAGGTACAAAACATAACTTTTTTTTTTATAAGTAATTTTTGGGGTATTTTTACATTACATTAAATTTAAAACAAACTAGTGGTGTTCACAATCTGAAAAAAAAGAAGAAAAAACTAGGGGGGGGGGTTAATTGTTTTTCATTTTTGTAATATCATAAAGCAAGCAACATTTTTTGATATATTTTTAGGTTAGTTTTATTTTTTGACAAAGTTTTTTATGACTTACCGGTTAGCCGAAGACTCTAAAGGGGTTGTAAAGGGTACATGGGTGTACCATTTCTTGATTTAAAGGAGTTTTATTTAGTTTTTTAAAAAATTCATAAATTTAGCACAATTTTGTTTGAAGAGGGATCTGGTAGGACTGAGTTTGTCAGGTTGGTATTGATCGACGCGCGTTTTTTGAAACTTGATTCTAGGGTGGGTCTTGTTTTTTTTTTTTGATAATAAATTTTTGTAAATTTTGGGGGTTGACTGTATATGACTCATTTCGAGAAATAGGCGTTTTTCTTTGATTTTTTCGGTTTCTAGTATTTTTAAACTGTCTTTAATTATTTGATGGTTCATTTCGGTGGTGTGGGAGGAGAGGCCAGTAGACTTTGTTTTCTATATCCCTGACGTGTTGTTGTAATCTTTGTCCTAATTTTTGTTTTGGAACGAGATAACTCAAATATAAGGTAAATTAAGGTTAAACTAAATTAACTGGGCCGCGTTAAGCAGAAAGCTACCAACCCACATTGTTAGATAACAGTAGGTTAAGGAACATTTTACCCAATATCTTTTACAGGCATTCAATTAAAGATTACATATTTTGTACATGAACAAGTGAAACAAATCTTTAATTTTAAGTGCTTAAGTCAAAACGTTTAAAAGTTATTAGGGAAAAAGTTCAACAATTTCCTGTCATCTCACAATTTGGGTTGGTAGCTTTCTGCTTAACGCGGCCCAATTAAGGTTACTAAATATCTAAAAAAATGTTTTTTTTCTGGACTTGTTAGTTAATACTGAAAACTATTGATCTTTTTCAGGGTTATACTTTGATGTCGAATTCACATGAATCATTTTATTTTGGAAACAACATCATGGGGAATTTAAGGAATTACCGGTATCATCAAACCCCAAAATGGGATAAATTATCCAGGATAATTTACTTGTTTTATGTTTTAATATTTTTACATTTTGTTTATTTTGTTAGAATCGCCTTAATATGATTAATACACAATATCTCAAAAAGAAAAAGTAACTAAAACATAGCACTTTTAAAAGTTTTTTGCTAGTTAAATTTTAAATAACCACATTGTTTTTTTAGAGTTATTTACTTAAATGAATAATGCTTAAATGTACCTGCAGTTTGTTGTTAAAAAACTGTTTTTGTTTTCTTCTTATTTTATATTTTAGGTAAAAAGGGTAGGTAGTAATCAACGAACTAATAACTCTTCTCTCTAGAATAGGCATTTCATTCGTTAAAACTGACAAAAACGTGGGCAACATAAACGTTTGTCTGTCTTACTCGCACATCTTTGTTCTAACAGAGACAACAATACCAGTTGCTGGTAAATCTTATTGTTAAGGCCTGAATATACCTACTACTATTTGTTTACAAGCAAACCGAGATGTTGGCGATACTTTATTTTAACAGTATGCGAATTCTAGAAAGAAGAGTTATTAGTTTGTTGGTAGTAATATATGAGTATACAAATTCATTTGGTATTCATCCATATCCATTATGTATGGATTACCGTTGAAACTCAGTAAATTGTTATTTAAAATTTTACAGTAGATAAAGGTAAAATAACCGTTATAAAAAAATACGCTATGTCCAAAACAACATAAATTATTGTGTCATGCGTTTAGTGGATTTCAACGAAAATCTTTACTTAAAGAAATATATTATTATTATTATTATTGGTTAACAACAACATTAACATAGAGATGTATAAATTTAATAAGCTTTTTTGAATTCTCTCGAAAACAAAAATTTGTTTACTTTTGGAAGTAGAAGATCAATATTTTCTCTCTTTTCGTAATTTGAGTTCTTCTATTTTGACTAATGTGGCTTTCCTTCGTCTGACAAATATTGATTAGGAACCAGGCGTTCGAAATATAAGCAGAGGGTCTCATTTTTGTGTGTGTTTCTACACACATGTTATTTTTTTGCTACTCTCCGAATTTCCGTCGCGGAAACAACGATTCATCTTCGTCAGGCCAGCTTCCATGTTTTCTCTACGAATAGTCCGAGAAAAGTTAAAATTAATTTTACATTAATTGATGATAATTATTTTTCTGATATTATAATTAAATATAATTTTTTATTACAAAATACAGACTAAAAAATAGACTGCCCAGTAAAAGAGCTTTCCCATTTTTCACCTCCTCGAGTGAAATGGATTTTTTATTATCAGATTCACTTTCAGCAACCTTAAAAACCCCAATATACCAATTTTCACAAAAATCACCCCCGCCAGGGGGTGGATTTAGAAAAAAAATATGATATTTAAAGATTCAGTTTTAGCGACATCATAAACCCCAATTTATCAAATTTCAAACAAACTACCCCCTCCCTCAGGGGTGGAGTTAGAATTTTTTTATTATCAGATTCACTTTCAGCAACCTCAAAAACCCCAATATACCAATTTTCACTAAAACTACGTCCCTCCCAGGGGGTGAAATTAGAAAAAAAAATAATCAGATTTAGATTCTAGGACCCCAAAAACCCCTATATACCAATTTTGACGAAAATATTGAAAATATTGAAAATATTTACCCCTTACCCCATGGGGGAGCAAAAATAAATATAATTAATAATTCTAGGTTCGACATAATCATAAGTGACGTACCCTAGCTGTATTTTGAATAGTGGACATTTTTCTTTAACATTAAAAAATATTATTTGCCAAAAAAATATATGACTATTATAAAAAAGTCCTTAGAAAATAAATGAATGAAATAAAATGCAAATATGTGGCACAATGACATTCTATTTAATATACTTAGAACTTATTAGCTAAATTTTACAAAAAAAAACAGATACAAAATTCTCCATTTTTAATCACGTTTTTGGGCTAATAGCTTTTTATTAAACGGTACTGACTTTTATGTGTAAAAAAATATATATAGCAGAATTAAATTTAACTTTTCCTGGACTCAAACGAGCTCTCATGTTTTTCTCTTCAAACTTTACCCTTATTACGAGAAGTGAGTCTCAACTCCCCAAAATAACTTGGGGGTGCTTCTAGAATGTATGAGGGAAGGAGATAAAGTGATGCATTATAGCTAATTAACACATGATATTTTCGTACTTAGAACAAAAATGTTTTTGAAATAGTAATAAATAAGATCTCCGAATAATTTTTTTTAAAAACACCAAACATTTTTGGAATAGATCATCTACTTAAATCATTCGACTGAAAGTACTTTACAGTATTTTGTTTTTCTACGACTGCTTTAGAATGTAAGCAAATACACACACTTTTCAAACACAGAATGAATCCATTCTAGCTCTAGATACGGTATGAATATTCCGTATCAAGTGTTAGAATGAGCACATGTAGTGCCATCTCTTGTTTATAAAAGTAAAGAAAACTGTAGCAAAATTAGCAAAAATATATATATTTTAACATGAAATATTTAATAATTTAATTCAATTTAAAGTTTTGCGTTAAAATTACATAAAGTTTATTAGTTTTTCTTAATTTTTTATCAATTTTAAAACTGCTCCATCCATTGTTAAATATTTAAACATGATATCTGTCACAACAATCTGACATAACCTTCAATTTTTGCATTATAATTTGTAAATGTCTGCTAAAATTAAATAAAAACCTTTTTTAAGTACTGATTTGATAAAATTATTAAATAACCTTAATTGCTTTATTTAAAAATATGTGTTTTGTTGCATTTATAATGTTGGTCACAAAAAACATTGTTTTTAACCTTGTCCGTAGTTTAAAGCCATACATATTTGCAGTCGAAGAAAAAGTATAGTCTACAACACGTATGGAATAGTTATTTCGCGCTCGCGGGACCGTCATAGTCGCCTGCCGGCTCGTATGACAAACTTTCCGGTCGCGCGGAATATTGTCTATTCAATTCTAGTTATAGAATATACCGGTCGGCGGGGGCCTCAGACGAGTCTATTTTCCCAAACTCATAGGGAGTTTGGCTTTATCGCTTTTATTTAGTTGTATTTTCTTAATTAAACATTAAAAGTAATCTTTCAGAAAAAAAAAATAAAAAAAAATATTTCGTGTAAATATCTATTGGCACTGACCAGTTTGATTTTTCGATATGCTATAATGGTATAATCGAGTATAATAAAAAAATATTTTTCATTATTTGAAAACAGGAAAGTTTATAAATGCAAATTGAACGCATTAAAATAACACAGGCTTACAAAAAAAAAATGGTTTTTAGTATTAACCACTATTGGGTGCATATTTTTGTGTGAATTTGACAGTGTCTTTTTAGTTTTGCCAAAAAAACGTTATGGAAATCTGTTTTCGTTGGAAATGAAGTATATTCTAGTTATTTGGACCCCCCTGAATCCGAAAATGGTAATCGTTCTTTGCGGAAATGCACCAATTTTTTTCTATGGCGATTTTTTAAATATTTTTTCTTTTGGCAAAAAAGCCCCTCTGAATCCGAAAACGCTAATCGATCTTTGCGAAAATGCACAATTTTTTTTCTTTGCCCGCTATTTTAATATTTATTTGGAAAAAATATAATTAATTATACATTTTAAATAATAAAACATCAAAAAGACGCAAAACCAACTTAAACCAACTTAAACCAACGTTAACATAAACCAACGTCCCCCATAAAAAAAACCAAACCAGCAAAAAACCAAAGCAAACCAACGTTAACGTAAACCAACGCCCCATAAATAAAAAAAAACTCATGACTACTAAAAGAAAGGTTGTCATTTTCTGATTCAGGGGGGGGGGGGAAATAACGAGAATATACTTCGTTTTTAAGGATAACAGATTTCCATAACGTTTTTTTGCCAAAACAAAAAATATATAAAAAATCGCCATAGAAAAAAAATGGTGCGTTTCCACAAAGAACGATTAATATTTTCGGATTCAGGGGAGCTAAAATAACTAGAATATATATCGTTTCTAATTATATTAGATTTCCATAACATTTTTTTGCGAAAACATAATAACTATAAAAAATCGCCATAGAAAAAAAAAATGCATTTCCGCAGAAAATGATTGTCATTTTTGAACACAGGAGGGTCAATTTAGTTAGATGGTGAATAATTTGTAACGATATCAGATTTCCTGCGAACGAAAGTTGGGCCCAAAACATTTTCAAGAAACTGCAAAAATAATACTGGTCAAGAGTCTTGAGATCTACAAAGATCTCTAGCACATTATGTAAGTATTTAATTTTGGAAGTAAATTTTTTGGAAGTTAAGTTTTTGGAAGTTAAGTTGTATATTAAGGTACTTTTGATCAGAATGCCAAGAACTATAACATACCCAAAATTCAGCCAATTTTGACTTAAACCACTTTTACATAAGAAGGGAGCGATTTTATTTTTTTTTTTGTGGGTCGGTGTAGATTATTGTCGCAAACAGAACTACCTACCTAATTACAAATTTAAATAAATTTTGAGTTTTTCTTTTTAAGTTATTAATTTAATTGTAAATTTATCACCTGCTGATAGAGAAAAAAATAATTTATGTAAAATGAAGACATCATTTTTATGGATGAAGGTTGGCAATATTTTAAAAACATATAATCATGTATTATTAAAGAGCCATTTTTCGATCGACAATTTTGTATTAATCAAATTTGGCTTTATTTTTCAATATTTTGCATTTTGCAAGGCGAAAAAAGAATCACGAATACAATGCGCGAGAAAGTCCTTGCGCGAAAAATACTGCGTGGATTTTGCAACAGTGCCTGTTTCTGGGCTATACTTCGCAAATTTTGCTTTTTTTACTGCCCTAGATTTGCAGCAAAAAAATAATTAAAAATGGCACCGTTTAGGGGCTGCGTTTTTGACAAATTGTTTTTAAATTGGACAAATTTTGCTTTCTTGAATAGGACAACTATTTTATTGCATATATTATTCATATTCAACTCTTTTAGATAAGGAATGACTTGTTATGAAATGACATTATAGGTTTATTGTTATTCGTTGTAGTGATAATAATAGGTATTTTTCATGATTTGTTAATTACACAAGAGGCTGAGAATTATCCGGGAAAAATTCTCTATTTTCATGAAAATTTGCTGTCTGGAAATAATTACGACCGGGACATTCCCCTGGAGTAATTATTTCCTTTGAAAGCAAATTTGAATGAAAATTGTGAATTTTTCCGATAATTCGAAGAATCATGTGTAATTTGGGACATTACTTTTTAACGATTTATAATATGTCAAACCTACTTTTATATTTTTTTCATCGCGATATGATAGGAATTGTTTTATTACTTATGTTAATATTTTTACAGGCATATTCTTTGATTTGGTTAATTTAATTCCATTCTCAATTGCTAAACTAAAACCTTTTTTGTCTATTTTTAAATTGTAAATTATGGTTCTGTCAATAGTCACTTACTGCAGTACTGATTAGCGAGGTATTGCGCTAGGCTTGCAAGCATGTTCATAAAAGTCAACCTATAAAAACTGTCATTACATTTTATAGAAAGAATATTTTGAGGTATTTAAATAATAAAGTAATAACAATAATTATAAATAGTAATCTATTCATACTTAATTATTAATTAGTTTTAGGTATGAAATCTGGTTGTAAAGAGATATACTGAAAAACAAAATACTACAGCGATTTTCACTCGAATTTTCTAGAGTAAAAAAATCCCAATATAACTGTAATATAAATGGACAGAAATAAACACGTGGTCAGAAATATTGTTTAATGATTGGTTGATAAAAACGTTAAAAAATAATCGTTAATAGCAATTTTGTATTTTTGTCCCATTCATCACTTGAAAGGGATAAGTTACGTAACTTCTAACGTTTTTTTATGTTTGTAGTTAAGGCAAAATTAAATATGAGGTTTATTTTCCAATATGACAACTACAAAAAAATATGTGTAAAAGATTAAAAATAAAATTTTGGCAGCCATTTAAAAAAAGTGTCCCATTCATGGTGATCTCCCCCTAAGTAAGCCGGACAAAAACTATTTAATATTCATTCTACCTTATTAAAATAATTGAAAGAATTTCATGCTGGATGAACCTTCGATTTAAAAAATCGATTAGATTAGTCCAATTACCGGTAGCATCTGCAGATGGCAGCCTGAAATGTCAAATAAGTCGCGAGCAATTGATAACTATAATTAGCAATTTAAGTTCCATGCCGTTTTTTCTACTCCTTGTAGCACTTAGTGCTAGAATAGTATATTCTATAACTAGTATGGAATAGACAATATTCCGCGCGAGCGGGAAGTTTGTCATACCAGCCGGCAGGCGAGTATGACGCTCCCGCGAGCTCGGAATGACTATTCCATACGTGTTGTAGACTATACTTTTTCTTCGACTGCAAATATGAAACACTGTATGGCTTTAAACTGCGGACAATGTTAAAAACAACGTTTTTTTGTGACTCGACATTGTAAATGCAACAAAACACATATTTTTAAATAAAGCAATTAATGTTACTTAATAATTTTATCAAATCAGCACTTAAACAAGGTTTTTATTTAATTTTAGCACATATTTACAAATTATAATGCAAAAATTGAAGGTTATGTCAGATTGTTGTGACATATATCAGGTTTAAATATTTAACAATAGTTGGAGCAGTTTTAATTTTTTGAACTAAATTGATAAAAAACTGGTCAAATATTGGGAAAAACTAATAAACTTTATGTAATTTTAACGCAAAACTTTAAATTGCATTAAATATATTTTTACTAATTTTGCTACAGTTTTCTTTACTTTTATAAAAAAGAGATGGCACTAACTGTGCTCATTCTAACACTTGATACGGAATATTCATACCGTATCTAGAGCTAGAATGGATTTATTCTGTGTTTAAAAAGTGTGTGTATTTGCTACATTCTAAAGCAGTCGTAGAAAAAAGTAATTATATACCAAGGTAGAGAATATACTTTTTATAGCCGAGCATATTATATTCCGAGATGCGTAGCGTTGAGGGATATAAAAGTGCGAGGCTATAATAGTCTTCTCTACTGTGGTTTCTATATTATATTTTTCACTACTAGTACATTTATTCTTATTATTTAAAGGTTTTTCTTATCTATTAATTAAGTCAAATATTTGCTGGATCATAATTAACCACGAAAAAACAAGTATCCTTTGAAATCGCCATTTTCGAAAACAAAATACATTAATTTATTCACTAAAAGTTGAAAGTACTAGTTGCATTTTTATATTTTTAAAATGTGTGAAAACATATGAGGAGCATTATTTCAAAAGTTAACAAATCCAATATACGTGTTAAGTCCAAATGTGTTATATTCTATTATAATTAATTAACTTATAATGTGCCATATAAATTTTTTATACAATGGCAAAATACTGTTGAACTTTCCATAAGAGAAATTAAAAAGCAATGTCATATCTTTGCAATTAAAGGAAAATCAAGTGACAGTTGTCAATTGTTCATAAAATTATCTCCTACTAAGAGAGAAAAATTGATTATTGCTCTAGGTGCAAAGATTTCTAAAGCTAGTAGTGAAAAAAAGTAATGTTTGCTACAAAAAATATAAAACTATATTTTTTGGGCTAAATAACAAAAATAAAAATAATTTTTTGTTTAAAAAAATGCAAAATTATGAAAAGAAATGATGAAAAACTGATTATTAGGTTTTGTTTATTAGTTAAAGAATTGAAAACTCAACATATGTAAAGAAATCATATTTTGTTAAGTATATCGAGAGAATACGTAAAACTATTCAGTATGAAAAGTATACTGTCAAATGTGACGCACTACATATCCTAACGGCGTGTTATACTATTTACAGCGCATGCGCTATAATAGTATTATACGGTAGTTTCGAATTTGATAAAATTGACAAAAAACACCCTAGACAAAAAATTCTTGGATACAAATGTGTTTCATGAAAAAATAAGAAATTTTGAAAATGTCCGTCTAATAACTGATAACTTATGGACGAATATTCCGATCGACTCGAAATTTTCAGAAAAAATCAAGTTATATGAGGGGAAGGAAGATCCATATTGTTTTTGAAAGTAATACCCTCAAAAACAAAAAAGTTATGGGGGTTATACTTTAAAAAAATGAAAAAAGCTGAAAGAACATTCCAATTAACCTAACTTTTTCAGCAAAAATTACTTTTTTTTTTGTTTTTCAAAAAAAGAAAATAAAAAAATTTGAAAAATAAAAAAAAAATTACAAAAAATTTGTTTTTTTAAAAAATTTTCGATTGCAAAAAAATATGTTTAAAAAAAAATGTAAACATTTTATTATTTTTTTTTTAATATTTTTTTAAAATATTTCGGAAAATTCAATATACCAGTTACTATGAATAGTATATAATGCAATGCGTAGCGTTACATATCATAGCGTCTTATTTTTTATTCTTTTTCATACACTTCACTTCACTGTTTTTTAAACGGCTCATTGCGTGTCGGACTGTAGTGTCTACTTAACATTCTTTTAATTTTACTTTACGACTTAAACTTTACCAATTAATGACAATTTAAAATATCCTTACACTTTCGATTAAAATTTTCATGCACATCATGAAAAACTGGGCTTTGTTTTAACGAAAATATCTTTAAATCGCTATCTTTTCATCGGTAAAAATGATCAATAAGCTATGCTTTTTAGTCACAGAAACTACGAAGGTCCTAAATCGAGTGACGAAAAAAAAAATATGTATCTGATACCAAAACAACAGTCAAATCGATTGTTTTTAAGACCCACTTTTTCACATTTTCTAGACGTTCATGATATTCTAAATCTAAGAAAAAAAAATAGGTCGATTTCAATAACGGGTGTAGACTTTTTTGAGATTATTTCTTCTCAATTAATTTTATTTTTTGTCTTGTAACAGTCGGCCTGGTCTAACTTTGATAAAAAAAGAACCAAATCTAAAACTTGACCGCATATTAATTTAATAAAAAGAAGTGTCAGATCGATTTCATCGTTCAAATTCTTCTGAAACTTGATTTTATTGTTGCTGCTTTTTCGGAGCTAAGAACTGCATTAGTTTATATCTTTTTCCAAAAATCTAGAACTCAATTTAATTTATAAATGATTTAAGTATCATGTACCTGATCTTAATGTGAAAATTTTCGGAACTAATGCGAGCAAAAAAAAAGTTATGCAATATCAAAAATATACGTTTCGACATTATTAAAACCAACACAACTTTATTCAGTTTGAATATAGGTACTATTTAAAAAAGATGCCTCAAATTTCGGCATTGTATTACTTCTTTAGATTTTAATATTATATAAGTAACCATAACCGATTGCTAATTTTATTCCTTAGATCCTTAAAATTATTACCAGTATATTTCTTTATTAATATATTAACTATTAATAGTTTATAAATTTATTATTATTTCAATCTCCGACCGATTTTAGGGTTTTGTTTTTTTTTTCTCATGCTCAATCTACTGTTTTTTCTAAACCAAATTACACCATTTTTCTAATAGACGAAAACTTGTGTTCTTTACTCTGATTACAAACACTGCCGTGCACAATGATTAATGATCATTTAGGAACCTCCCCTCGCGCTCATGTTCTTTTATTAAGTATACCTTTTTGTGAAAAAATGATAAACTGATAGGGGAACGTTCAAGTATTACGTAACGCTCCTGGGGGAGGGGTCATTTTAGAGTGTTACGCCCATGTTAACGGTATAGGAAAATAGCGTTACAAGGGGGGGGGGTTGAGGGTCCAAAATGATCAAAATTTGCGTTACGTAATACTTGAACGTTCTCTAGTGTTAAAAAACTAATAATCAAAATAATATGTACTTAAAACATTTTTGAACAGCACTTTACTCAGTACTTTTTCTGTTTGAAATAAGTGGTGTGTCCCAAGGTCCGGTACTGAGACCTTAACCAATGACTAATTTGTTATTCTTAAAAATATTATTAGCATATTTCAAAATGGTCTTATTAATTTTATTTTTTCCTTAATGGTCAGTATCCAAAACTTTGACCACACATTAGTTTATTATAAAGGAATGTCCGACTGATTTTACGGTTTTAAACTTTTTCTCATGTCCAATTTACTTTGTGTTTTTTATAAACCAAATTCCACCATTTTTCCAACAGATACTTGTTTTCTTCCATCTAATTAGAAATGCTGTCCGTGCAAGATGATTAATGATCGCTCAAGTCCCTCCCCGCTCTCTCGCATGGTAAACCTTGTGACTTATCAGATAAATGGGGTCTCGATTCCAGGACCCATGTCAAATATTAGAGAGTGGACGTCAAAAAGAAAACCGAAACTCAGACTGTGACGGAAGGCCCTGCGTTGTGCGCCATAGCGTTATTCATACTGTAAAATGACGTGTAAGATGCACTGCCCGTGTAATATTACGTATTATTAATTTTTAAGTTTTTAGTAATATATTGTCTGAAGTAATAATTTAAGATGAAAATAGGTGCATGGTTCCGGTTGCAGTTGATAATATATAAGAGTACTTAGTAATAATTAGTCACATAAAGGTATAGGAAAAGGACAATTAATTAATTAAAATAATGATTAAGAAAACATGGATAGCTTAAATGTGTAGAATAGAGTAAAATAAATAAAAATATTAAATAGAATTAATTTAGAAGGATAATTAACTGCTCGTATAATATTATGTATTATTAATTTTTAAGTTTTTAGTAATAAATTATCTGAAGTAATAATTCAATACGAAAACACGTGTATGGTTCCGGTTGCAGATGATAGTGGATAAGAGTACTTAGTAATAATTAGTGATATATAGGAAACGGTCAATTAATTAAAATAATAAATGATTAAGAGCAAACGGATAAAGCTCAAATGTGTAGAATGAGAAAAAAATTATGAAATATATTATCGTTGTAAGTCCAAACGAGAAGATTTATAAAATTACTTTATTTACAGGGAAAAATTCAGTAAGGAATAAATTGGGGCAAAATGACAATAAGATTTTTTACCTTAAATAACGACATTGGAATCCTTTTTTTAAACAAAACAAAACATACTTTTGTATTTAGTTTTGGTTGTTAAAAGAAGGTATTGATGTTAAGTTTACCAAAACCAATATGAAAATGTTCATAGTGTTCTATTAAAAGCTGAAAGTTGTAATTAAAAGATTAAATGAAATAAAAAGCACATATATAGGCTTTAATAAGAAATACGTCATTTTGAACCATAAACCCGACATAACCTCACAATCTGATCGCCTTTTCGGTATACATCCCTCGAGAAACGTCTGAATAGAACAAATGAATTCAGAAATGTAAAATGGTCGGAGAGCGGGACTATTATTTCGTAGATTATGCAATTGTATGAAGTTGGTAACAATAAAAGCCATTTTTAACATGTCAAGTCTATTGTACGCGGGTGTGTGATATCTTTGTTAAATTGTATCACGAATGAGTGACGTATAGAATAAAAAATATTCCACCGAGGGTTAGGTATTAAAAAATATAGGATAAATAATTTGCACATTTGTGTAAAATTTTATTAAAAAATATTTCTGACTTGGTAAAAAATAAGTTCATTTTAATACGTTAGAGAAAAAGTTTAATTTGCTAACTCTTACTGTTGAATTAAAATATCTGTAAATATAGATCCTGTAATAAAATATCTATCTATCTATTAAGGTACTTTACAGTAGAGCTGTTCTCTTTACGATATTACCATTAAATATAATATTATATTCATCCTTAATTGAGCTAAGTAGCAGAAATACTTAGTTTCTTAAATTTGTATAAAGGAAAAAGCCTTTCTCAGCTCAGTGAGAATAGGGAGCACTTTAAGAATAATTGAACAAAAATTGTTTCTGTTTTAAAAAGATTCGGAAGTTACTGTGGTCCACAGAAGGTGTACAATGTCTTGAGCTTTTAAGCTAAAAGTGCAAGTAAATTATATATCACCGTAGTTTTTCCCTTATATAAATATATAATAATATTAAATGATAAATAAAAATAATATTCCTCTAATTTCAGCTCAGTTAGACTTTGCTGCAGCACATGCCCCCGGGATAAATTCTGCAGTTAATAACATTGATTTTAAAACCAGTAGTCATTTTAAAAGAATGAATAATGTTTTTTAATGTCGAGTGCTTTATTTTGTAATTAATTTGTGCAATAATAATGTTAAATTAACATTGTTAATGCACGTTAATTATTTTTTAAATGATTTTATAATTTATGTTTAATTGTACTGTACGCTAGTTTCCGTCGGGAAATATCTTAGCAAATATCATTTTACTGTTTATTTTTATAGATAAGTATGTAATTTTAAGATAATTAGAAAGATCTTATCAATTTATATAATTTTAATTAAATATTAAACTTAATGATGATTTATTACAATAATTGTATTTTATTAATAATGATCAAATAATTATTTAACAGTAAAATTAAATGTGTCGATAATAATTATAGTTATAATTATAATTATAATTATCAGAGCATAAGAAACTTGATTAAAAAGTATTAAAAAAAGGATTTGCCTAGATTTATTGTTATTAGGCTATGGGTACATAACATGCTGACGAGTTTCTGGACAAAAATTAAAATTGTGGAAAAGAATCGCCTGATGTATGCGAAAAAATGATAATTTAAAAAACAAGGTTAACATTTTTGGAAAAATTGTTTTTATTAGTCTTATTCTTAGTATTTTAAATACTTAGTGTAAATATCTTTCATTTAAGTTTGTTTTAAACTTGCAATAAACAATAAACAATATAAGAAATTTTATTATTTAAACCAGGAAATTTTTTCTTGATTTAAGTTTTAACCTATTGATACAAGACATGCTTGCGGGTATACAAACTCTTTAGCCACATGATCTGAATATTAAGTAATTGTTTTTATCACTCTGCCACAGACACGGCGTAGATTTTACGCGTGGATAGTATGTAATTTGTGATTTCTCCCAACTCCGACTAACTACGGATTTCCGCGTTTCAGTACCCTTCGGACATTCGGTTTAAGCCCTAAATCCGAGCGGAGAAGTTGGTATCTTGCACATTGATGTTTTATGTGTTTATTTAAAATTAGGCGGCGTAAAAATTACGCCATATACGTAAGTACGAAATAATAAAACAAGAGGGTTTATCCATTACAAAAAAAATATTATTTTTTAGAATTTTATGTTTATGTTGTTTATTTATGATTAGATTTTTAATTTTACCTTATAAATATATTTTTTTTCTTTCTTCTACCAAGTTATTTAAATAAATTTCCCTACCAAGTACAAATTAACAAAAAAATAACATAGTAATAACATTAAGAGTTATACAAATAACCCATTTAAATATTGTTATTATATTTTCTATTGTATTTATAATTAAATAATTAAAGCTATAAAGGACACGTTTAAGGATAAATAAGTCACAATTTTGAAAATTTTGTTCGACTTTTAAATAAGGGGGGCGTCATTTTTACGCCATGTCTGTAGTAACGTCCTATAAATAAGGTGTCTGTGGCAGAGGATTAATAATCATTTCTCTGTGTGTATAGGATTCCTACAACAAAGAACGTCAACCAATAAATAAAAGCAGCCGTTAAAAAATGAAGTAATCCTTTTTCTCCAATTCCTCTGGTCGTTATTTACCAGTAACAAGTTGTAAAAGGATAGCAAAGTACCAACGATTAAACTAATAGAGCTAGAATTTACATCTGTTGGCAACCATAAGCACCGTAATAACAATATAACCGCCGACGGTGTATATAGGCTACTTGTTGAGCAGAATTTATGAAGCAAAGTGGCGCTCAGCACAACGCACTGTGATCTTAATTTAAGTTTTCTTCTGCTAACTTTTTTATGTTTTTTTTTTAATCTAATATGTTCTATAAAGTTGACATTTTTAATAATAATAATAATATTAATAATAAAAATAACAAGGTTTTTAGGGTATACGTAGACTCTAATAAACAATATATTGCTTAGGGCATACCATTTAAATGTATTTTTTATTTAATTGTATCTAAAAGCGCCACTTTTTCTAAACTGTACGAAATGTTTAATTTTTCGGCCTACGCCGCAAAAGTAAAATGGTTGACGTTAATTGGTTGATTAATGTTGAAACTGTTGACATTTGAATTCTTATCTCAAATTTATTATATTACAATCGAAAAAAAAATAGTTTATAATACACGAACGTGTATGGTGATTATGGTTGCCAACCTCGCTCTCCGAGCTCGGATGTCAATCTCCGTAATCGCCCTAAAAACAGTACTTTTCGTCCTTGTATGATAAGCTACTATTTTTTTTAATTAGGAGATCGTAATATAATTATATTATTTAGTTTCTTCAGGAAATTGTATTCAATAAAAAATGTCTACTTCATTTTAGTTTTTTAACTTTAGACGAGTCATCTTGTAACTTAATAACAACATTTTTAAAATCGTGAAATGAAACGTAGGATTCTTATGAAAAAAACTTTTAAAATTTTGTTTAAAAGGAACTTTAAGAAATGATAACTCAAAGTTTTATAACTTTACATGTAGTAAACTAAGTAAACTTATATATTTTTAAACAATTTCCTCAACGAGATTTCTTACTCCATCTCAGAGTAAAAATTACCCTTTTAAAAAGAATCTAGTTTAGATTTATTTGTCCTTTTATGAAACAAAATTATTATCCATTGTTTAGAATGTTACTTTGTTACAAATAAAGTTTTTCTAAAATAAATAAAAAATAAAAAAGTAATATCCTTAAAAACACAACAATCATTGATTTTTAATTGTAATTTTCATCCAAAAATAACATGTTTCTGAACCACTGTGCTCCCTTCAGTGTCGTTCCTGCGCCGGTCGCAGCCGACGCTATTATATAAGCATTTCGGTGATATATGGTGACGCGCGGAGATTTGATAGTGCCTCTAAATTATTTAACCCTTTCCATGGGGGTAATTATCACTAGTTCTTCTGTTATTTTATTATATCTGTTTGATAAAATGATAGAAATGTTTAACAGGAACATTAATCTTAATTTTCCAAAGAAAATCATTCAAAATTTTGTTTGGCTGTTCAAGGCAAAAATTACATAATATTTTTAGGCGGGGAGGTGGTTGTCAAAAATCTTATGATATATGTAAAAACAATTTAGAAATTGTACGAAATCTTAATATGACTATCTCCTAATAAAATAATATATCTATTATTTTTTTGAAGCCAACCGCTTTCAAAATAACCATCCATCTTTAGTAAAATCACAGTAAATAGTGTATTTTTAGATATGCATGTGTAGAAAATAGTTTATATTGCATCATAAAGTATCATACCTACGATTATTTATTAATAATTAAATTTAATCATTAATTATCTGGCCCCATGCTGGTTATGTCCTTGTACTATCAATACATATTAACCATATTAACCAGGCGTTTATATCAATGGAAAGTTTAATTAACCTTAAACTAATAAGTTATTGGTAATAACACAGGATCCATGCAATAGAAAATCGGTAACCAACAGGGTCGCGGTTTACTATCTTTTTCTATAGGTTTTGGGTTGCTGAATCCAAATCTAATAAGGGAACGTTCAAGTATTACGTAACGCAAATTGTACCAAAATTCATACTTTCATACCCCAGTTCTCGCGTTATTATAAATTATAGAGAATTCATATTTCTATCTCTACAGCCTTGAATAACGCGAGAACCGAGGTATGAAGTGTATGAATTTTGGTACATTTTGCGTTATGTAATACTTGGATTTTCCCTAAAAGTATCTGATTTGTAATCATTGAGTCCAGACTTGGCCACAGAACTGAGCTATCAGAACTGGTTTCCAAGAACTATAGAGACAAAATCACGAAAAAATGCATTTTCAGCTCATTTTTATCGATAACCTGACCAGACTAAAATCTTTATGAACAATGACAACCCTTTTGGTTACCAAGTTATTTTTTTTGTGTGGCTGCTATTTATTTTAATTAAAAATTAACCTTACATGAATCGTAACCTACTAGATTAATATATGCTGTTTTATTCTAATCATATTGTTTATTTTATTGTCTTTTAATCTGTAACACAACCAATTTGTTATCCTGGCGAAACGTAATTTATAAGTTTTCGCGGTGCGCTTGAACCAACTTGTTTTTCGGCTTTGATGCCTAATTAATTTTTCTTTTATATTTCGTTATGTAAGTCCTGAAGATCTTTTAAGACCAAAATAAAAAATATGTACATATCGCGCCGGCTAGTTCGATTCTTACTCGCGCCGATTGCTTTTTCAGTTAATTAATATGTGAAATTTGGCGAAGACGACAGGCGACACATACACTCCCTATAAACTGGTTCGAAAGTTAGTTAAGCCGGTGGTTCCCTCTAATACTAGCCCACACAAGTCCTGGACTTGGGGGATGCTTAATTAAGTAGAATGGTAAGAGGTTAAACAAACATGTAATGTAATGTAATAAGAACGGTGAACGAATATATTTATTGGTCCTATACCTACTAGAGTGAAAATTTTTCAATGCGTAAACGTTCCCGAAAATTGGGCATCAGAACGTCAAGAAATAACTTAGCTTAAGCACACCGTGTTTTATAAAATACTCGTACGCTCCTTTATTATTATGTTTATAGTCATAAAATTTTATGGCTTCTTTTAAGTATCTACACGTCAAGTCTGATTTATGTCTTAATTTTACACTGACTCTTTCAATAGCTTTTCAATATCGATTTTTTATCGTAATTGGTTAATTAATTAACTTTTGCTACCGGGTTAATTCAATTTTTCATGTAAACCAGATTAAAATCATTTTATAAAAATAAGGACAAATATGTCACAACACATATATTTTCCTAACCAGTTGAAAATGAAAACTTTTTAATGTTATTTTAATTCTCTAACGTAGTCAGTATCAAGAAATTAACACTGAAAGCAAAGACTTACTAAACGCAATGTAGACTAATTTGTTTATTTTTCATTTCATGTTTAGATTCTTAGTTTATTAAGTTTAAATCAACTTTAAAGCTCGTCTTATATTATGCCATTTTGACGATGTAAAAGTTTGTAGTAATAAAAAATAAATCAATCGAATTCCCGACTGATATTTTCAGCGCATTTGATCAGTGATCAATTTTATTTTACTACCAGCTTGCATACCGCCAAAAGTTCAAAATAAAAACTAGCTTAACGAAAATTACAATCCACTTTTCGGTTTCTAGTTACTAAATTTGTCACAAATAAAATCACATTAAAAGTTTTATAGAACTTTAGATATTCTAAAAAGTGAATTTTTTAATTGTTTTGGTTCGTAATTAAAAAAAAAAAAAGATTGTCTACCTTGTTTGAATATAATAAAATTGAACCTGCACTTAACTAGAGTAAATACACAACTAGCAAAATTTCTAAAGTTTGTATATTTTCTGTTACGTTTTCAGACAAAACGTATCATAAAACCACAGGAAGAGGATTTATTGTCCATAGTTATGGTTACGGTAAATTAAAGTGAAATTTCAAATTACCAACCGATTTTTACATCATTGGGTAAAGTAAATAATCGTACTTTCGACAGAAAATATTTTTCTAGTTATGACTCTCTAAAGGACTTAAAAAAAATAAAAGGCCAGTTATATTCATTCAGTACTCAATTTTTTTAAAGAAACGAAACGATTTTATACGCATGTACTAAAAGTAAAGCTAATTACGTCTCCGTTCCGAAAAAATACTTTTGGTTCATGTAGGCAACTTCATACATATTTGATTAGTCTCAGTAACTTGACAGATAGTAACCTAACCTCAAAAATAATTAGAAATTATTTTTTTCTTAGCATTAACGCAGTTATCAATTGTTTATAAAATTAACTCCTACTAGAAGAGAAAAATTAACTATAGCTCTAGGTGCAAATATTTTAATTTTTAAGATTTAATATAATAATGGTAAGTTCTAAAGCTAATTGTAAAAAAGATATTTCTTAACTGGGACCTTTTTTGGTGGAAGTACGCTTTTTAAGACCATATATTAGGTTTTTGATATCACGATTGGACGCATAAATCACGCTTGGATATCTGATATTTTTTATGTAATTAGTGTCGGTATTACATGAAAAATTGTCGGTAATTTATCAGGGTAGTCCGTGATTGTGCAGGGTCAATTTTACCGGACTCCCTGTGGTTCAAATTGAGACATCCCGGTCAGTAGTTATGCAAAATTAAATCAAAAATTTCAAAGAAATGTCGTAAATCCATGTCGACGCAACAATAAATGTCAGTTTTTAAAATTCACAAGGTCGGCAGAACACCTTTCTTGAGAAGAAAATTTTTATTATGCAATTCTAGTTTTGAAAATCTACCTAAGGGATTTAATTGACTTGTAAACTTTTCTATGGAGAGATTAGAAAGGTAAAACTATTTAATCTTTCTTTTGTGTAATGGGGGTGGTGATATTGAAAGTGAAATATATCTTCTCATTGTAAATAGTTTTTTGATTTGCAATTTAAATTTTTTAAACTATAGGATTTGTAAAATATTTTAATAACAAGTATTACAATTATTATTAATAATGATAATTATCATTTATAACAGTTCTTTTAATAACTTATTAATAACAATATATTGTTATTGTTATTTATGTTTAACGATAATAAACTAGGTATATTAGTAATAGTATCTACGAATATATAGTTAATAATATCGCACAGTCATAAGTGAACGTAAGGGGGTGGTATAATTAAATGTATGTACATTTATGTACCTATCTTGATTCTTGACATTCAGGGGTGAAAAAAAAATAATTCTGCTGCTTTGTAGGTACTTACCAAATTGACTTCTCATCCAGGGATATAATGGACTAGGTAACGCAGAAGCCGTATTATTTGGGGGTTGTTGGGCTTGCTGCTGCTGCTGGAGAGAAGGTTGTTGAATTTGGGGTGCCTGCTGGTGCATATTGTTTTGCTGCCCCCCATACATCATATGCTGTTGCTGATGATGCTGTTGGTGCTGCGGCATTTGCTCCTGCATATGGTGTCCCATGTGGTGATTGTTCATCGTCTGGGTATCCAGGGGCGGACTTCCCGTGGGTCCTAGGACACCGTTCTGCGTCACCGCCGCCGCCTGAAGTTTGCAACTTGCATACACGACCGGCGTTTGGTGGCCATTCGCAGCGTTTCCTCCCATGTGCATACTGTTCGGACTGTCCGGTCTATACCCTTGACTAGCGTCCATTTGGGGTTGCTGAGCACCGTAGTACCCTGCGGCGTTTCGAATGTCCATGCGGTCGTAGGGAGGAAACCGGGGGTACGGGGGCATTCCTTGGGGAGGCTGACCAGCAGCCGGGGGACCACCGTAATGGTGGGGAGGGATGCCCTGTCGCAGACCCACGACGGAGGGGTCACCCGCACAGGAGTTTGGGTCTGTCTGGACAGCTCCACCACCCTGGGGTACCTGCACCGCCGCGCCATAATGCTGTTGATGGTGTTCCGCTGACACGACGCCACCATTTCGCATGTCCGGCATGTAGTTTGCAAAGTACGAACTCATGCTAATTCTGTTTTGTAGGGTTGAATCACAGCGAATTAATCCTCACTGAGTTATTACACTAAAATCACAAACTAACCACTAGAGACGCATTTTTTCATCTCCACTTACACACATAAATTATTTTTCACACAATTGCTCCTGCACACGATTTTTATTTTTGGACAATTTTGGATTCACAAGCTAGATGGCGAATACCTCTTCATCCAGCATATATGTATCATATATCCCTGCAACAAAACAAAAATGAATAAATACATGGATAGCTTCTAATTAAGAGCAATTTACAATTGTTTTGGCGCGCAAAGGTTCAGTTGGCAAAAATAAAACATCGCGGATGATTCAATTGTGGCTCTATTTAGTTTATCAACAAAGTTGATTCGGGCTCGGCTTGCGAATGAACGAACATTGTTGTTGTAATGACGTTTAGGACAGAAAATGAGTGACACATGTAAACCTTAGAGCTAATAGCCATTTAAGTTTAACGCATGATATACACACGTGTCCGCGGAATGCGACACTTGTATCTAGTTAGCCATGCTTTCCGAAATTCCGGATCCAATTGGGTGGCATTATACGAAAATGAAAAATCGAGAAATTTTCTATTTAAATATAAAACAACGCTTTCCCATGATTAAGAAAACAAGTAATAGATTTGGTTTACAAACTGTTTACGTCTATTTATCTGTAAATAACATTTATGCATAACCATGGAAATTTTTTTGAAACTTCCTTTAGCAATAACCCTTTTTTTTAGCATAATTTTTGTAATTTTTTTCTATATTTGCATTGCAAAGGTTATACGTAAATTATTTCTTTTAGAAAGTAGAGGACAAAAAACCACTGCAGTTATACAGGGTGATTTCAAGATGATTTACATATAAAATTATAACAATCATGTCTTTACAAAAATCGGTCATAATGAATTCGCAGACTTTGAAAAAGGACCTATGTGTTTTTATGTTCTTTGATATATAATTTCTCTTAAAAGCTTAAACCCTATTTTTGTATTACCCGAGGTACAGGGCCTCCCCCCACCTATCTTAAAATCTAAAAAGTTGCATATTTCATGGAATCAAAATACAAAAGTTGCATATTTCACGAGAAAAAAGTTGCATATTTTACGGATTCAAATTATAAAGTTGCATATTTCACGAAAGGGTAGGACTTTTTTTTAGTCATTCAGACTTTTTTGTATCGAAGAAAAAAGATAAGTTGCATTTTCATAGATTCATACAAAAGTTGCATAATTCACGAAAATGTGGGACCTTTTTTTTTAGTCATTAACTTTTTTGTCGAAGAAAAAAGTTGCATTTTTAGGCTAAAAAGATGACCTTCTCCCCCCCACGAAATCTTCTTCGCTACTGCCCTGCCGAGGTATCACCCTGTATTCATAGTTACGTAGTTTTATTTACCTTATTTGGGCATTCCAAATAATTTATTAATTAGAACTTAACCTTCAGATACAATCCTTTTTTATGCAAATGCGGTGCATAAAATTATTTTTGGTAGATACTTGCTTATTCTTGTTCGTAGAATTAACCTTGTAGATAAGAAAATTAAAGTTAATTAAATCATATAAAATCATACAAAAAAACTGTATCTTTATTTATAAAAGTAAAGTATCCACCTAGTTTTGGTTGAGATATCAAGATAAGAATGCCGCGTTGTAAATTTAAAGTAAAAAGCTATTTTTTTTTACTCGAATATGTCAGCGTCCAATATATTATTGGATATAAAGTTATAAACAATAATCAATAATAACTACAAAAAAAAACATTTAATAATATTACCTGTAGAAAAGGATACCCTCTTTAAGTAAAACAACATTTACTATATTAATAACAAGAATAAACTAAAAAAAAGTGGTAATGCCTCTTGTTTATATAAAAATAAAATATCACGTATGCCAAGTGAATGGTAATTAAAATATTATTAAAATAATGCAAGTTTATCTGTTGACAGTAATTAAATGATTTTAACGCTTTAGAATTAAGTTGGTTTGTGTAAGAACCCGTCAAGTGACACGACTTTTAGAATAAACCTAGCTGATTTTTAAAAAAGGTTTGTATTCACACATACGTATATTAGAGCGGTCCTTAAAATTAGGACTCCTCCTAAATCACATTTAGTAAATGTGCTTAACATTTTCTAAAAGTTATGTACACCAAATTTCAGATCGATAGATATTTTAACACGTACCGTGTTAAAGCCAAACTCTATAATTCTTACTACCGTAAAAATGCAAAAAAAAAACAAAAAATGTTTGGAAAGAAAATTGAAATATTTTTTTTTTAATTAAGAAAAATAAATATTTTTATTTATTTTTTCATTTTTTTTTTTAATATATATTTTTAGTCTAAATATTTTCTGTTCTTTGAATTTTTTGGAAAGGTTATATCGTTTGGCTTTTACGTCCTTAAAAGTATGTTTAGTGCTCTCTTTTTAGACAATTTAACAAGTAGGGGCGTCCCAAAAAATATATATTTTTTAAGGATCACTCCAATATTTACTCCATGAGTGCTATTGCTGCAAAGTCACGCACTGCTAATCTAAAGTTTATCACTTAAAAATTAAACAAAAACTATTTTTAAAAATTATCGTATTATTCATTTGACAGTCAAATTTTTTAATTAGTTTAAAATTTGTGATAAGGCTATACACAGTTCAACTTTTGCACCCGCTCGATGCGTTTGGGTCGTTTAATTTTCGAAAATTATTGTTTCATCAAAGAACAAGGACAAATTACTATGGTCTGTTTCATCAAGCAAGATAGTAAATTAAAAATCGCACAGTTAATATTTTTATCAAAGGTTTGAATAGTATATGTTTGTGTATAGAATATAGTCCTACCTTTGGTTTACAAACTGTTTACGTATTATCGTATTATTCATTTGACAGTCAAATTTTTTAATTACTTTAAAATTTGTGATAAGGCTATACACAGTTCAACTTTTGCACCCAAACGCATCGAGCGTTTAATTTTCGAAAATTATTGTTTCATCAAAAATTTTAGCACAGAAGATGCTAGTCACCTTTATTATTTCAACTTAAAAGAATATTTTAATCTAAGCTTTAGACTAAATAAAAGTAAAAATGGGTAAGTCAGTCGCCAAGCTACAAGTACTTTTTCTTTTTAATATGAGTTACAGCTAATATCTAGGTTTCCCACATTATTTACAAGTCCATTTCCCTAATTATAATTCTACAAATTCCTAAATGAAATACCTGAAACTTTGGTATGTAATGTAAGCTGTAAATTAAAAAAAAAATGTACAAATGAAGTCAACATAGCGGAAACTGTAGACTTATTATAATACATGTATTATAATAAGAATAAATTGAATTAATTTGTTGTAATTAATAGCAAAAAACGAAAAAAAATAAGCCGTGAAGACAAGTAATGCTTCGCATTCTATACTTTACTTTTCACAGTGGATTCTAAATAAAATTTATTCTATTCTATTCTATTCTATTCTATTCTATTCTATTCTATTCTATTCTATTCTATTCTATTCTATTCTATTCTATTCTATTCTATTCTATTCTATTCTATTCTATTCTATTCTATTCTATTCTATTCTATTCTATTCTATTCTATTCTATTCTATTCTATTCTATTCTATTCTATTCTATTCTATTCTATTCTATTCTATTCTATTATATTCTATTCTATTCTATTCTATTCTATTCTATTCTATTCTATTCTATTCTATTCTATTCTATATTGAATTTTTCTTCATATGTTTCTTAAAATATAATCTATGTATCTTTTATACTTTAAAGGAATTTTTTAAACAATATTGTAAGTACTTCGGAATCCTGTCAGAATAGTATATTCTATAACTAGTATGGAATAGACAATATTCCGCGCGAGCGGAAAGTTTGTCATAAGAGCCGGCAGGCGAGTATGACGGTCCCGCGAGCGCGGAATGACTATTCCATACGTGTTGTAGACTATACTTTTTCTTCGACTGCAAATATGAAACACTGTATGGCTTAAAACTGCGGACAAGCTTAAAAACAATGTTTTTTGTGACTCGACATTGTAAATGCAACAAAACACATATTTTTAAATAAAGCAATTAATGTTAATTAATAATTTTATCAAATCAGTACTTAAAAAAGATTTTTATTTAATTTAAGCACATATTTACAAATTATAATGCAAAAATTGAAGGTTATGTCAGATTGTTGTGACATATATCAGGTTTAAATATTTAACAATAGATGGAGCAGTTTTAATTTTTTGAACTAAATTGATGAAAAACTGGTCAAATATTAAGAAAAACTAATAAACTTTATGTAATTTTAACGCAAAACTTTAAATTGCATTAAATTATTCAATATTTCATGATAAAATAAATATATTTTTGCTAATTTTGCTACAGTTTTCTTTACTTTTATAAACAAGAGATGGCACTACATGTGCTCATTCTAACACTTGATACGGAATATTCATACCATATTTAGATGGATTCATTCTGTGTTTGAAAAGTGTGTGTATTTGCTTACATTCTAAAGCAGTCGTAGAAAAAACTAATTCTTTCCCAAAAATTTCATATCGACATTTAGTTTTTGAATTATGATTCTCAAAAAAAAAAAAAAATGATATACGGAGAGACAGACGGAAAGAAAAAATGTAAGCTGTTTAGAATTCGATGAAAAATACAAGAATATAATTTTTTTTTTGATCTCGGGTTATATTTGAAGAATTTAGAAATTTGAAAACCTTCCTATAATATTTATCTAGCACTACCTGCAGCGAAGAGTATAATAAAAAAATCAGGGCATACGATGATACGATTGTTAACAATGAATAAATACATATTGTATGAAAAGTATTGTTTATTTTAATAATTAAATACTATGTAGAAACAATTAATTATTTTTACACGATTATTGTTTATATACGGTTAAACAATTTATCTACTCATTTTGATTGGTTAGTTTTTTGAAAAGTAATCAAACTAATTAGAATTATTATTAGAAATGTAAAAAAGCATTTTAATGAATTTAGAGAAAATTTACGCTAAGGACTTGTGAAAAAAACAAAGAGTTACATTAAGAAAAAAGATAAAAAAGATAAAACAAGGATTCTTTTTGATAACGTGAAGGTGTAAGCCTTCTGGAAAAATAACCCATATTTTCGTTATTATTCAAAAATTAAATTTATAGGAGTTTATTTATTTATTGTCATTCCTATAATAGATATTTTATATCATATTAGACAGTTTATAAACCAAAGATTTTGCAGTTGTAACTTTTCGCAAATATTTCTTTTGCTAAATGTATGAACATTATAAAACAAGTCTAAAAATTAGGTTGTACACAGAACCACGTTATTTTTTACTGTAACTTGTAATTAATATCAAATGTTGCCTGTGGTTCGAAATAGGCAAAAACTTTCAGTATTTACTTCGGTAACGAATTTTCAGTGTATGTAAGCCTTACTGTCCTTAATCAGATTTCAAAGAACCGACCTGTGTTTTGAAGGCCATACTCTATAAAAATTATCCCAGTGTAACTATTTGCAAATATTTTCCATGCTTAATCTATGAAAATTATAAAATACAGGTTGCAAAAAAAAAATAAAACTTCAAAATCCGTTAAGTTTCAAGTTTCAAGTAAGTCATCACAGTCTTTTTCAGGTTTCAATAAATCAACTTAACAAAGCAAATCGAGATATATGTTATCTTTAGGATATATTGTATTTATAAAACTATTTTTTTCTACGACTGCTTTAGAATGTAAACAAATACACACACTTTGTAAACACAGAATGAATCCATTCTAGCTCTAGATACGGTACGAATATTCCGTATCAAGTGTTAGAATGAGCACATGTAGTGCCATCTCTTGTTTATGAAAGTAAAGAAAACTGTAACAAAATTAGGCAAAATATATATATTTTACCATGAAACATTGAATAATTTAATGCAATTTAAATTTTTTGCGTTAAAATTACATAAGTTTACAAGTTTATTAGATTTTCTTATTATTTGGCCAGTTTATTAATTTAGTTCTAAAATTAAAACTGCTCTATCTATTATCAAATATTTAAACCTGATATCTGTCACAACAATCTGACATAACCTTCAATTTTTGCATTATAATTTTTAAAAATTAAATAAAAATCTTTTTTAAGTACTGATCTGATAAAATTATTAAATAACATTAATTGCCTTATTTAAAAATATGTGCTTTGTTGCATTTACAATGTCGAGTCACAAAAAAAACATTGTTTTTAACCTTGTCCGCAGTTTAAAGCCATACAGTGTTTCATATTTGCAGTCGAAGAAAAAGTATAGTCTACAACACGTATGGAATAGTCTTTCCGCCCTCGCGGGACCGTCATACTCGCCTACCGGCTCGTATGACAAACTTGCCGCTCCCGCTGAATATTGTCTATTCCATACTAGTTATAAAATATACTATTGTTTTCTCTTAGTGTAACTTTTCGCATATATTTGTTATGGTAAATGTATGAACATTATAAAATACAGGTTTGCAACAAAAAATAAAATAAAATAAAAGTATAAAATCCGTTACGTTCCATGGTCTTTGATCAGGTTTCAAAGAATTGACCTTTGACATGGAGGCCATACAAAACAAGTCGAGAGATCTTCAAAACAATGTACACCTAGTTAACGACTGCAGCGCAATTGCTTTTTCAAAAACACGTGTTAAAAACAAGGACGCTTTATTTGTGTAGCCTTCGTTTTAGTTTTATTAGAACTACAATACGTCAGTGTGTTTTTTAATATTTCCAGTTGTAGAACAAACAAGGACAAGAAAATATTTTTCCTAAAAAATAGTTACAGTAACTCACAGTGATATTGATTAACTGCAGTTTCGGGCTGCTGGCCCTCTTTTCAATACCAAAAGTTATCTCTGTATGCTGCATAAATGTTTCAGACTTTATTTGTTTAAAAATGTAATCCATATATGTATACATATGCGCCATCTATTTCTAGAAATAGGCAACTAGGTATACCTCTCCAAATCTAGAGCAGCCCCAAAAAATAGTAAAGCTTTTTTTAAAAGTTACTGCTTGCAGATCAAAAAAATAGACTATTTTAAAAATACAATGACAAATAATTCTTTTTAATCTTTCAAACGGTTAATATTCTTATTTTTTTTTTCGAGAATAATAATTTAAATCAAAATTTTGAGAACATAATATTATTATTTTGTTTTTCCAGAAATATTTTTCTTATTTTCGTGATTGTCTGGCACATAAATATAAAACTTTAACAATAATCATATTTATTTTGTTACTTTATTTTCCTTATTTTTCTAAATGTTTTTAGATCTGTTGGTAATATTTATTGCCAAAACATATAGGATATATGTTTTCAAGGAAAAAAAAGACGTTTTTACTGAAAATGCTGTAGAAGAAAAGTGATTTATAACGAAAACTGGTCCATTAGAGAGCGGAGAAAAAAGTTTGTTAGTAATGGGAAAACTAATTGTCAACCATCCACCCACAAAATAAGGTTTCTTAAAGACTTGACAAGCGATTTGTTATTTTACAAAAGGTCGAAACATATATGTTTTTATTTTTCAATACGTAGAATATAGTATACAATACAAAAAGCTAGAATAGTTTAAATGTAAGACTAAAACATCTTTAGGGACAATAAGTAACCTTACACCACTTTATTTGTATTGCTATAAATATTAAAAATAGAGTAAACAGCAACAATATGAATTGTTTTTGGTTGCTCCTAAAAAATTTGACATTTCACAATTAGGAGGTATAGTTCTCCGCATGAAAGAAAGTCTCCAACGTAAGGGAGAGGAATCATTCGCGCTCTCTTCTTTCCGTCGAGAGCGTTATAAGGCGTGCGTACCTACAGCGGGCCTCCCATTTGCACACACATTCCAAATATATTTCCCGTAGCCACAGATCCGTGCGTCAAACTATATTGCAAGTTCATGGTCGATATAGTAGTTATATAGTATAATGTGGTCCAAAAATGATTGTATTTGTATCTATTACTTTCGAAAAGTAAATGTGTTTTATGTGTTTGGTAAATAAGTCAGTCCCATAAGTATATTTATATTGCAACATAACTATATATCACTATACCGGGTGTCACAGATTATATGAACACCCCCTTAACTTCTGTATTTATAAGATACAATTTTGAAATTCGATACATACAATGTACATAAGAAACCTTAACTTTTGACATGTGAAATAATATTTACCTACTTCCGGTTTTACCTTAAGCATTGCTGTTGTTATCCAGAATCAAAAATTAAAATTGTAGTGAAAACAAAAAAAGAAAGGTAATTATTCCACTTGTATAAGAAGTTAGCGCATAGATCGATTCAATATTTCCTGCACTTTTAAATGGTACAATGCATGCTACCATTGCAATGGTACTATGGATATACACGGATACCAATTTCAAGAATAGCTTAAAACCTCTTAATTTGAAGAATTATACAAGTATAGATACCAAATTTCAAAATTTTATCTTTATAGATACAGAAGTTAAGGTGAGTGTACATGTGATCTGCGACACCCGGTATAGTTAAAAAAAAAACACGCAAAAAATAATCTATGGTTAAATATAAAACAACTATTTTTTCTAGTTTGTGCATAAATATTTCTGTGTATAAAGATTAACTATGTAGTTGCTTACGGTAACAAATCTATAGTTAAGGTACACTGTAAAAAGTAAACTAAATATTCAGTTACAAATGGATGGGAAATCGGAAGTAATTATCCTATTCAATTGTACTTTAATTTTTGTTAAAAACACGCAATATTCCATGAACGTCCTTAAATATTAAAGTACGTGACTTTAGAAGAAACTATAGTGTTTAAGAAAAATCAAAGAACATTTGTATAGGATCATAACTTTTTTGATTTCCTATCCATTTTTAACTGAAAATTCAGTTTACTTTTTACAGTGTAGTAAATATTTATTATACATAATTCTGGTTGCACTAACCAGAAAAATTGTTGTGCCATAGTTTGCCTCCGGTTGAGGCAACTGGATTTTTTCCCGAGTAATTAATAAAAACCCAATTAATAATAATATAAACAAATGACATTGTTGTGCGTATATCACATAACGACATTTATATTTATTAAGCTAGCAGAGAGAAATGAATAAAGAGCTAAAAATAATATTTATCAAAGAAATAAAAATTAATTAATTATGACAGATACTGTATCTTGTCGTTTCTAAAAAAATGTCGCAGCGTAATGATAAAACATTTAATGAATATTAAATACAGCTAGTCTCGTTAATATTTTTTATTTTACGGTGTAAAACTGTGACCATAATAACGAAAATATAAAAACTAATTAATAAAAGTGACGGTTTTGTTTGTATGAATTTTATTCTTTCATTTTCGTTTGGTTATATACAACCTAAATATTTTACTGAAGGTACATTGTAAACAAAAGTGAACATACAGAATTTTATGCTTTATCTCTAAAAAGTATATACCTACGATTGGTATTAGTTATTATTAGAGAAAGAAGACTGATTAAAATAAAAAGACAAGGAAGTACACGCACTAAATAAAAAAAGAAAAGTAAGAAGACAAAGTAAAAGTAAGAAGACAAAGTTAATGAAGGACCAACGGCAGAAGAGAAGATTAAGAAAAAAAGAGAAATGTCTTTTTAAACTGCGTATTTTGTTTAAATCCCATATAATGTGTGTGTTGTGGTGAAATTTTTAAATATCGAAAATTGTGGATTAAATACAAAAAGAAATACACCGTTTTGTAGGCAATTTTCTTTTTTAAAGACATGCAAATTTAAAATTAAAGAAAACAGCCCAAAGGCAGTTTGTTTGTTTTTTTGTTTGTTTAACCTCGTACTATTCTACTTAATTAAGCATCCCCTAAGTCCAGGACTTGTGTGGGCTAGTAATAGAGGGAACCACCGGCTTATACTGACTTTCGAACCAGTTTCTAGGAAGTGTCCGTTTCACTTATCGCCTTCGCCAAATTTCAATTATTAATTAACTGAAAAAGGCAAATCGGCGTCAGTGAGAATCGAACTTACGCTAGTAGACTTGCTATACATACGCGCTAGCCACTACGCTATGCTTCCCATTCCATATCCATGTATATCCCTAAATTTTTAAAATTACATCTAAATTACCATTTATCGTAAAATAATTATTGATTATTTTGTATTTTTTATTATAATAATTTTTTTTCCATACCGCTATGCCAGGAGGAAAATATTCGATAATCTTATTTTTCTTCTAGAATTTATAAACTTATTTTTACTGCTCACTATTTAAAAATTGCCCATTTTAGTTAAGGGCCATTAAAAAAGATACTTAAGACGTACTAAAAAACTAAACTAACGCAAAATTGCTGCTTTTAAGTTAAAACCACCTAAAACAAACGTAGATTATGAAATGTTTTTTTCTCGAAAGCCCCTTTTTCTGTATCTGGAATCCGTATCCAGATTCTAGGTGTATGCTTATGTTGGAAATCTAGTGTATATAAAAAACAAGTAAAAAATCCAGAAGTAGTCGAAATATAACCAAACCTCGTTCTATGCGGCAATGAAAATGCGGAGCAAAATCTCATTTACACATCCAAAAGCATTTTCTCTTCCGCATGCCAAAAAGGACCTTGTTTGTCCGTTGGGACATTTTTCTTAATGGTATTTGTGTGCTAAGGTCGTTTTTGAACGGAGTCTGTTTTACAACTTGAGGTACGAGTCGAGCAAAGTACTAGTTTGGGTCATTTCGTACACAATGTTTTTTATATATACTCGATTAAAATAATGTGCTAAAAATAAAAACAAAAATTATTCTTCACTGTTTTTTAGGCTATTTTATACAGCCAGAAAAATATTTACCCATTTCTACGTGTTGACCTCAATTTATACGGAATTTTGTTAAAATGTGTAATCTTAACACCGTCTTTCGTAAAATTTACAAAATTTGACATATTTTAACACGTTTCTGTGTCAATTTAAGTCTACACGGTGACTATTTAAACTTTTTTTTTTACGGTTCTGTTAAGTTATTGAAATTAAACAAAATATTCTTCGAATACTATAGATACTTTTCAACTTTTTGTTATTTTACAATAATTCTTGTTTAGAAAGAGTTTTTTATAGTCCTTACGTTCCATAAAAACTGGTTTTTAGAAAACGTGATTATTTCTTTTAGTTTTGTAATCGCTATTTAGATCGAGTTGAAACACTTCAAATAAAGTTTAGTGAAGGCATACACATTATGTATTAAACAAACAAGGCATTTCGTGGTCATGAGTACCCATTTTCTCTTCTGCGCTTTGGCGAACAGGCCCATAAATCTGCGACATTAAAAAAGAAAAACCGAGAGTACATCAAAACATGTCTGCGTGGTAAAAAATGTTGCGGTTAGGCAAAAAGTCAAAGCTAACTATATTGTGGCGTCACGATGCTCGCCTACTACTAATCATTTACATGTGTGTATGTAATGCTTATTAACACATACGTATGAATCCTAAATATTCAAATTACCATACCACGCAAAAACCTTATATTTTTGTTCAGCCTAAACCAAATTTTTAAAGCCACTTTACATTTGCAATTTTAGCGGACGAGATTGTTGTGTGACTTAAGATTTTTGACATCAGGCGTTTCAAACGCTTTCATTTAATCTATTCAATTCAATTCAATTCAATTCAATTTATTTCAGTTTTTTTTTAATTACGTTAATAACAAAAGATGGGGATCCGCCCAAACTAAAGTTTGTGTGCGGCATCCAAGTTTATAAAATAAAATTTACTAACAGTATTTATGTATGTTTTTTTTCTACATATAATTCTTTAATACGAAAGAGAGATAAAAATACAATTAACACCATTCTAGTATTTTATTTTTAACGATCACTGAGGAATTTTCCGTAATTTAATTTATTTATTTTAAATAGATTGTTTAAAGAATTTTCTTATGGTAAAATGTTTTGTCACAAAAGAAAGATTACTAGGGCCATGGAATATTAAAATAATATTTTTGCCACATGACTTCAAGGAGAACTAGATGAAATGTTGCAAGCACCCTGTCAAAACGGCACTATTGTACACTAGAGCCATCTAGTTTGCAAATTTCAAACTAGGTGTTTTGTTTGATTTTAAATTCTGTATCTTTAAAACATTATATTCTAGCAAAAAACTGTATATAACATTTTTTATAGGGCTTAAAAAGGGCTTTTATTTAAAATATAATTTTTTGAAATCGGGTTATAAATATGTGAGATATGCTAAAAAAACTTTTTACGGCTTTAAAAGCCAATATCTCGAAAACAATGCGTTTCAGGAAAACGTTGTTTATAACATTTTTTGACCAATTTAAAATAATCTTTTATATAAGTGCTAAATTAACCAAATACAATAATAATTGCATTAATTATAAACAAAAAACGTTAAAAATAGGAGTTTTACCCTATTTTTACCCCCTTACCCGAATTGTTTACTCCCAAATTTTAATCAGCTCTTCGGAATACGATAAGAAACAATATGCAAAAAACAGCAAGTGAATATCTTATGTAGAAATTGAGTTAGAGTTTACACCCAGACAGACAGACAGACAGACAGACAGACGGACGCAAAATTTTTTTTTACTGATTTCGACTCAGAATGGTCTAAAACGTCGAGAAATGTGAAAAAAAACGTGGTCAAAGATTTTGACTTTGCGGCGAAGATTTCCAAACATCGGCACTCTTAGTATCACTAAGTGCCGATGTAATAATAAGACAGGTTATGTTGTTTATGAGACAGTATACCTAAACGTACCTAAATCCCTTTGCTTGACTGTCATAATTGGCTAAATATTTAAATGAGATTTACATGTAAATGGCAACATAGCCGCAGCAGGGATACAAACTTTTAATTTAATCAAAGAACTTGACACTCTAGGGTGTTTTTGGACGAAATGGCTGAATGGGACCAGGGCTGAGGTGTAAATGCGGCATAGGGTAGCACCAACGCCTCTATTAATATTCACAACCCTTTCATATAAACCCCTTTTCGAACTGCGTATGAATAATTCAATGAGAATCAACTGCCATCTTTATTTATAACGAATTTTAATTAAACTTCACATCATGAGTTTTAACTGTTGCCATGCTGTTTTTTTATATAAATTTAAGATACACTGCTTTATAATTCTTATTTTTCTTGTATTTATTACAAAAAAAAACAAGCCCCATTTTTCACATATTTATCAAAAATAATATACTAGAAAATACAAATGATTATATTTATAAATTTTTATACCTTTTTACAGCAGCTTTTTCATTTTAAGGAATTTAGTTTATTAAAATTTATTAAAATAGTAAAAGTTTTATTCACGCAGGTACTAAGCTTTTAACTTTTTTACATTGAGAAAACTTTTTGTCCTTATTTAAAAATGTTAAATTAAAATAATACAAAAGAAAAAATGCGGAACAAACATTTTTATTTATTTTTCTACACGAGGAGTTTTTGCCTTAAGTGTTAAATAATTTAAACTATTTTTTAAAAAATAGGAATTATAATATAGCGTGATCAATAGGTGATTCTGCATCCAAAAATATCAAAAAAAGTTCTTATAAAGGTTGGTCCGCAAATGAGCCACAAGGGATCTACAGCCCTTTAAAATTGTAATAAAAATAAGGTTTTTAATTAATAACTCTGGTGCCTTTTAAGCTAGAGCGACGAGCTTTTGAATGTTTTCTAGTATTAATAAGGGCAATACGTTTATGTTAATTTATTTTTTTGAATTTATCCAGAGGCATCCCGAGACGGAAAAATGTATTAGGCTTAACACATTTTTGCCCCAAACTTTTTTATGTGTACTTTCATCAATAAAATTTTTGTAAAAAATATGGATTCATTGAATAAAAATACATAAAAAATGTCATATACACTGGTACACTGTAAAAGCAAACGTTTTCAAAGAAAAGCAATTAAGAGGAAGTAAAATAAAATAAAAAACGTTACGTTGCTCCTTTAATATTAAATTTAGGTTATTTGGTGAAGAATACTTTTTTGCTCAGTCTTAAATGAAAAATCACCCCGCAGTATTAAAATTTTATTGATGCTTTTTTTTTGTTCCCCATTCAATATGTCATCTACGAAGGGCCGTAGATCCTGTATGGCTAATTTCCGGATCAACCTTTATAGAAACTTTTTTTCATATTTCTGGATGTAGAATACCCTCTTAAATTTTGGCATAGCAGTTAGTGATCATCCTGTATATTATACCGGGTTTCCCAACTCTATTTACTCAAATAGATAATCAATTTCTGATAAAACCATCTTAAATAAGACAATTTAAACTATCTTCAAACATATATTTAATACTTTCAGCTCTTGAAATGTGGGCAGGGGGGCATAGAGGGACATTTCTTTACATGGAAAGGGGGCTCGTGTGATACATCATTTTAAAGCTTATAAAATTCTCCATTTAACTATATATTTTTTAATTTTTTTTAAACATTTTAAAATAGGATTGAAAATGGGTATTTTCGTCAAAATTTCTGTAAAAATTAAACAATTTTTTAACAATTACTAATTTCATGATGAAAAAAAATAAAAAAATCAAAAGATTAATAAAAATGTTTAAAAAATTAAAAAATATACAGTCCAATAGAGAATTTTATTTGCTTTAAAATGATGTATCACATGAACCCCTTTTTATTTAGTTTGTTTTAGTAATAATAAAATCATTAGTAAAATGTTTCAAAGTCAACCGATAATAGCTTCGATAAATTCAACAATGAATTTAAAAACAGCACCTTAAAAATAAATAAATAACTATTTATTAACTTTTCTTTTATTTATCGGTTCAATTATTATTTATGAAATTTAAACCATTGGCAAATATATAATTTACTGCAAAATATAATTTAAATACTAACAAAAATAAATACTCTAGATACGGTGTAATATTAAAATAAAATAAATTTAATTTAAAATTGTATGTATATTCACAAAATAAATTATTTAGTTTGATTTTATAAGTAGATTAACTTTAATTTATATCGGAAAAATGTTATTTTGTTTTAATATTTAATAAAACTGTTCATAATAAAAATAATTATTATTTAAAAATTTTAAGTTTTTTATTGCTTTCATGAAGTTTTTTATATTTTCTTGTAATTTTGTCTTCAATCCGACAATAAAAAAACGTCTTTAGTTAAGATGTTTTGGAGATAGTTCCCCCTTTAATAAAAAAAAAACACTGCAGAACAAAGTATTAAGTTTAACTAAGTAATAACATTTTGATACTTTCGGTAAAAAATAAGAAAAATATAAACATATTATGTATGACCTCAAATGTTTTTAGCGTAGCTACAACATACAAAAAAGACAAAATTTAATATATTTTTACAATTTTACAATTTTTTTAGAGCTTTAATGTTTAAAATCTTTAATAATTGTTTGTTTTACAAAATTTTAAAAAAGAATTTGGAAGCAAACGCCCTGTAAACTAGTGTATTTATTAGTAGCTATATAAATCTATTGTATGAATTTTGACCATTTGGTATCGAAACTGGCATTAAGGACGGTTAATTTAAAAGTAACGCTAAGCTCCAGTCGATTACCCTGCCCCATGTTGGTTAGAAGCTGAACTTTTTAACTTCGTGTTTATGTATTGACGTCGGTATAACAGTTAACTCTTTTTATTTTTGAATGACCCAACGAAGGAAGCAAGTTGAAATTATTGCCCCTCGGAACCTGTTTGATATTGGTTTCTGTAAAATTTATTGGTTTAAAATTGAAACAGCTGTTTTTACTACAGAATTCTTTACTGAAAATAGAACGAAAATTTATTGTTCTAGGTTGAATAAAAGTCGTTTATGGGTATTTATATGCTCACTTTAAATTTACAGCTTTTATTTATTTATTATTACTTATTTATAATAATTAATTATCGAGCACTCTATGACAGCGACTATAATTAATAGAAAGCTAATTTTAGAGGTTTATTTCTAATTCAGGAATTCTTGATATCGTATTTAATATGCAATATTCAGTGAAGTCTTTGAGACCTAACATAATATCTACACCCAGAGAAACGATTTCGGGAAACAAGTACGTATTATTCAGATTAAGTGGCTTGAAAGTTTGTATATACGCATAAGTATGTTAGGTTTTTCAATCAAATGTTTTGCTTGATTGAAGTTGAATACGTATATCTTAATAAGAGCTTAAAACTTAAATCAAGTAAGAGTGATTGGTTATAGTAATAAAATTTCTTGAATTGAATTTTAAAGAAAAATGGCAAGAGGAAGTTTAATATTGAATATTTAAATACTAAAAATTATAATAATAGTAGCAGTAGTAATATTAATCTTTTAGAAATAGGTACTAATTCAATTTGAAATAAATTACTAAATGTTTTAAAATTAGTTAAATATGTTTATATCAAGTATTATTATACTTGAAAGAAATATCTGACAAGTATTTCAAATAAGTCATATTAGAATATTTTTTTTCTACGACTGCTTTAGAATGTAAGCAAATACACACACATTTCAAACACAGAATGAATCCATTCTAGCTCTAGATACGGTATGAATATACCGTATCAAGTGTTAGAATGAGCACATGTAGTGTTGTTTATAAAAGTAAAGAAAACTGTAGCAAAATTAGCAAAAATATATTTATTTTACCATGAAATATTGAATAATTTAATGCAATTGAAAGTTTTGCGTTAAAATTACATTAAGTTTATTAGTTTTTCGTAATATTTGACCAGTTTTTTTATCAATTTAGTTCAAAAAATTATAACTGCTCCATCTATTGTTAAATATTTAAACCCGATATCTGTCACAAAAATCTGACATAACCTTCAATTTTTGCATTAAAATTTCTAAATATGTGCTAAAATTAAAAGAAAATCTTTTTTAAGTACTGATTTGATAAAATTATTAAATAACATTAATTGGTTTATTTAAAAATATGTGTTTTGTTGCATTTGCAATGTCGAGTCACAAAAAACATTGTTTTCAACCTTGTCCGCAGTCGAAGAAAAAGTATAATAATATATATATATAATATATAAGTATGACAAACTTTCCGCTCCCGCGGAATATTCTCTATATGTGATAGTATAAAACAACTGTTCTAATTTTTATAATAATAATTAAGTTTTTATAAAAAATTATGAAGATTGTCCCTGGAAGCTTCAATTAACCTTATAGAAATAATTATTGGTTTTATATGATATTTAATCCATATTGATGGCTCTATGGATATGCATTTATGCTAATAGGCCTTTAAAATGATAGTAATAAGAAATGATGATTTATTATTAATAAATAATTACTATTAAATTATTATACTATTCGTAGCCTTTAACAGAATAATAGCCACACACAGAGAATAATAATAATAATAATATAAAGTATTTGTAATACCTTCACTCTAAAGTTTTTTCCGGAAAGGTTACACACAGAAAAATATTTTCTTAAATCAAGAATGTGTGTATAACGAAGAGAACATATTCTCCTTTAAAGCAAAATTTTGCTTTAAATATCAAGGGATAAGAATATGGTATGCTTGAAAGAAGATTATATTCTTAAATATGAAAGGATATATGCTTAAAAGAAGAATATATGTTAGTTAATTTGAAAAAAATTTTTTTTTTAAAACAGAATGATAAATCCGTATTTTCAAAAAAAAATATTAAAGTTTGAACAGTATATTATAGTATGCGAAGCATTATATCTTTACGGCTTGTTTTACTTATTAATTTTGATTAATTAATTTTAATGTATAATTTATGTGACATTATATTAGAGGATAGATGTTATTTATGACTTGTTAATTTGCATTTACATTTTGTATAATAATTATTAAATTGCTAATATCAGATATATTAGACAGTTTGAATATTCAACAAAATAATTAGTTGCATATTTCTAATAAATATAAATAAAATTTTATTTATGTTTCTAATAAACATAAATACAATATATATTTTTTTTAAATATCCCTGAGGATATCTAAGGTTCAAAAATAGAAAAAAGAAAGTAAAAAAAGAATCATGTTACTCAATAAACGAAATATATAATGTGAATATAAAAGAATATGATACTGAATTTTCACAAAAGTTATTATAATAGATTTGTTTACAGTTAATATAGAATAAAATGAAAATATAAGAATTTAAATTTTTAGTAAAATTCTAAATAGCATAATTTTAAATTTAATGTTTATATCAAAAACAAACAAAGAAAAATTGTGAATTTTATAAATAAAATATTTGCAAAAATGGCGGAGGCGCTAACATTATTTTCCATGAAAATAAAATAATTAAAATTTTTATTTTTGAAAACCTCAGGCTACTAGAAAAAAATATTTATGTTATGTGATAGAAATTTATTTAGTGGCATTTTAACATCTCTATCCACATCTCTCTACTCCACAACATCTCTATTCCATAACATATCTCCTCCATAACATCTCTACTCCATAACAACTCTACTCTGCACTACGTACTTGCTTAATATCTAGATATTTTTTCCTTAGCGGAACAAAAACGTTAAAATTTGTGTTTGCGCTCTATAATTTTAAAATTGTCATTAAAATGTCAAAGATATACTTACAAAAGCAAAGACTTTGTTCCGCTAAGGAAAAATCATCTTTAGAATTTAAGCAAGTACGTAGTGTAGAGTAGAGATGTTATGGAGGAGAGATGTTTTGGAATAGAGATGTTGTGGAGTAGAGAAATGTGGAGTAGAGATGTTAGAATACCTATTTAGTTTAATAAAATTATTCTTTATTTATACAACAGTTATATCTCTGATGACGTGTTCTTATATAACCATAATGGTCCAAGTCCAAAAAATTAAATGACTGCTAATAATATTGACCGCAAAACTAGCTTAAGATTTAACACACATCGTTAATTTTAAAAGCCAAAAAATAAAACAACGAATTCCTTGAAGTGTAACCAAGAATTTAACAAGTACAAAATAAAAATAAAAAACTTGTCTATAATTCTTATCTTCCGCATACAAGAAATACGTGTATGTATTTCTCTGGAACTATATGACAATAATTGTACTCAGTCTGAAAAGGGCCTTGTTTGGAGTTATACATACAGCCTGTTCCAGAACTCGCGTACCGAAATTTGAGGGTATATTAAAAACCCTCTGGAAAATATGAAAAAAATGTCAAAAAAATCCATCTTCGTTCAATTCAAAAATAAGAACGCTTTAAGTGGACCAATACTGTTGCTGATGTTAAATTACCTTCAAAAGTTGAATTTGTAGCTATGGAAGCAAATTTAATGATTGCAGGTACATATTCTCTAGGTTGACATGGTGATTAATGTGACATAAATTTTTATTAATGTCAAACCGCCATGGAGTGACCCTATAAAAATAGAATATTTGATAGCCTCTGTCGGTTTTGTCAAAATATAATAACCTAAAAAGATTCTAAAGTTGAAAGTAACAAACAATGCACGCGTCAACAATTAAAATGTAACTATAGTTACTAATAAGTAGGGAAAAACTAATTTGTAGGTAATTTAAAATCACAACAGGATTGGTCAGATTAAATAGCTTCATTTTTAATTAGTATTGAAAATGGATTTTTTTTGAATTTTTTTTCATATTTTCTAGAGGGTTTTTAATATACCCTCAAATTTCTGTACGTTAGTTCTGGAACAGGCTGTATATTCTAATATGAAGTAACTATTTGTGATACTTGTGTTAGATACTTGTTGCAAGTATAACCATACTTAATACCAACATATTTAACTAATTAAAAAAAAACAGTAACTTGTTTCAAGTTCAATTACTTCCAGTACTTTACAAAAATTGTATTTGTAAAATTTTCATTATTTTTAATGTTTTACATACTTAAATAAATAACTACTTGCCATATTTCATTCAAGTTATATCAAAATTAAATCAATTTTTTTTATTTTTGAAACCAAGGGCTTTCACTTAATTCAAGTTTTAACCTATTGGTCTAAGTAAGATAGGTATTGTATTGTAACCTTAGTTAATCAATCACACTTACAAGTATATTTCTGGGCGGTTTTTTAGTAAAAATCACTGTTAAAGTTCAGCAAAAGCAGGACATAATAACACAATTCTTATTTTCTCCGCATGTAGTAAAGCAAAAAAAAAATTAAATAGCCAACTTTCTGATCAAGAATTTACCCTTTCTAAACTGTAAACGGTAAACAAGTTCCCATTCTGGAAAGAGTACACTAAAGAAGTTTACCAAGAAAATGGTCCAAAATCATAACCATACATCATAAACGTTCTGACATACCATCAGTTATAATAATGTTTATAGTTGACCTCTGAAATCTCAGAATAAGAGTTTAAAAGTTCGCTTTACGGGGCCAACTTGATCTCAACAAGATTATTTTTAGTGGTTCACGTAACTGAAGATTCTTTATATACTCTTTGCAGTTTTACAGTATGCTTATCTCTTTCTTTGTTTTTTAAGACTAAAAACGTAAAAGGAAAGCTAAAATTGATGAATTATCTAAACGGGTGGTAAAATGATTTTAAATTAGAAAAAAAAATGTACTGCTCTACTCTATTTTGGTTAGGGTTTTTCTCACTGATTTTGAAAATTATGTAGTATAGAGGAGTGCAATTTTTTTATAAACTTTATTTCATAAATTATTAAAAAATGTCTGACCTAGAATCAAAAATAACGGCGGTATCGCAGAAAATATTAGTTTTTGTCTCCTTTGTCATAAATTTAATAATATACGTGAATCAAATCACCATCAAGGTACTAAATTGGTTGGTGAAACATTTTTGAAATCTGATATTCTATTGAAAAGTTATGAGACAAAAGCCGGACAGACAGACTAACTGAAAGTCTCATGTCATTTTAATAACGGGTGTTAATTATTTTGAGCAGAAAATATCAGAAAAAAATGCTGATATAGTTACTGTACATAACAAAGAGTGTAGTGTGGAAAGTAAGGTGTTATCAACTTGTTTTCTTTGGAGCTGTCAGGTTTTATCTAAATTTATTAGTACAAGCAGGTTTCAAAATAAACACAGTAAAACTCTTGTTGGGCAAACTGTCGAAAATTATAATTAAAAGTTCCATTCTAAGGGAACGTTCAAGTATTACGTAACGCAAATTGTACCAAAATTCATACACTTCATACCCCGGTTCCCGCGTTATTAAAGGTTGTAGAGATTTTATATTTTGGCTACCCCCCCTAACACACCCCCTATTTGGGGGGGTAGCCAAAAGATGAAATCTGTACAGCCCTTAATAACGCGAGAAACGGGGTATACTTGAACGGTCCCTAATACATGTTTTTTTGTGTATAATAAATCTTTAATAATAAAACATTACCTTTACTTTCAGCCAAAGACCAACCAAGATAAAAAGAATAAATTAAAAAATTGGTTATTATAGTAAATACAAAAATTATAATAAATCAGAAAGCGTAGTTTGTTAAAAGCCGCTATACACTACGCAGTTTTTAGGCAATACAAGTCAACAAAAGTTTTGAACATTTTACATTATGCTATAAGCATACATTCTTAAGAAGTTTCTATTTTATATGTCAGAATTACCATTCAACAGAAAAATATAAACAGCCAAACCTCATTTTGTCCAAAATAATCAAAATTTGCGTTACGTAATACTTGAACGTTCCCTTACACTAACTAAGTACCCAGTTAAATCGAAAACCCTTTTCAGTGAATGCTTCTAAAGATTTTGTTACTGAATTTACAACCGTTTTTTATATAAAATATTTCAACAAAATGTCCCAAAGGGGGTAACCCTATCCGAAACGCGTGTATAGGTTGGAGATCATAAATTAGACCTGGTGCCGACACTTTGGTATAGTTGTATTTAATCGGCATTGTGATCGAGTAAACGGAAGTTTGGGGAGAAGTGTACCGAAATAGGATTTATCTCCATCCGGCCTGAACTTGGACGCAGATTGTTTTAGCTCGATTAAAATTCCTGGTGCAAACGGGCATTGTCGATCGCAATTTTGCCGACCTATGCTGCCCTGATAGGTGATGCTGTCGTATACGCGTAAACGTTGAATTGCAAATCTTTTAACACTTTCAGTGCCGGCCATATTTCCGGTGTGCACGTCGGAGCTCGGGTCGTGACGGTCCTGGAACGTTTGAAGCCACAGCAACACCGTAAAATACGAAACTCCAAAACCTAGGATACCGGGAAACTTATTAGGATGTATCTAAGCGGTCGGAGTGACCGCAGCATCTACCTACAATGACAGACGTACAACTAAACTTTTGTAGTTAGACATACTAGCTTTGTTTTGGTTCTCTAAAATCTCAGTTCTGAACTGATTGTACATACTGTTTACGCCTTCGCCAAAATTGTAAAAAAAAATATACCCTATTTCTTAATTTTTGATTTGTTTTTTAAGATTATCCTTTTATTATATTATATAATCGCCTTTAAAGCCACTTTTTATATGATTCTATTTTTTGTTTTCTTTGATTTGGCTTTCTAGATGTTTTATACACTATGTAAAATTTTTAATTAGAAGCGCCTTCACCAAATTTGCAAAAAATATTTACGTCAAAAAAAATATTTACCTCATACAAAATTATTTTTATTTTAAAAAAGTGTATTGTATCCATATAATAAGGTAACATAACGTTAATAATCGTAGGTTTGGGTTGGGTTTTTGGCTAGTTTGGGATTTTACTCAGTTGAGAATAAGAAAAATACACTTTTAACGAAAAATATACCTATGGGACTGAAAACTGGAATAGAATAGAACTGAAATATAAGCGTTCCTGTTAAAAAACAGGCTTAACCCTCCGCCATAAACACGGCGTAGATTTTACGCCTGAATAGTATGCGATTTGTGATTTCTCCCAACTTCGACTAACTGCGGCTTTCCGCGTCTCAGTACCTTTCGGACTTTTTCAGTTTAAGCCCTAAATCCGAGCGGAAAAGTACATAATAATAAAAATAATAGAGTTTATTCATTGCAAAAAAATATATCTATTATTTTTTTTAGAATTTTATGCTTATGTTGTTTATTTATGATTTTTTAATTTTTTCTTATGAATATATTTTTTCTTTTTTCTAAAAAGTTATTTAAATAAGTTTCTTTACCAAGTCAAAATTATTAAAAATTAACATTATAGTACAAATTATATTATATAAATAACTCATTTAAGTATTATGTTCTATTGCATTTATAATTAAATAACTAAAGCTATAAAGAACACGTTTAACGAAAAATAAGGCCAATTAAAAAAAAAAGCCTTCGACTTTTAAATTGTTTAAAGGGGGGCGTAATTTTTACGTCGTGACTGTAGTAACGTTTCATAAATAAGGTGTCTGTGGCGGAGGTTTAAGGGCTCGTGTATAATAAAATCGCTGAGCAAGGCAGATTTCGGGCTATTGTAAAACCTCCCGCTTTGCATTTTCATGAAGTCGACTAGGAAAATCGTGGCTATCGATTCATTGATGAATTGTTTTCATCATGTGCGATTACCATGCCGACCGATTTCAATTGGCTTTTCAATGCTCCCTTGATATGCATGGCTGTAAATCAAGCGGACACTATCAAACCACTCAGATAGGTGGAATACGGTGTCTATTTGGTGTCAGATTATTCCCCATACTGGAACAATACCATCAGAACGAGTAATTTCAGCCTATTTCTCTTCTAGTTTGGAACGACAAGTCTCATAATCAACACATTTGTTTTAGGTATCTGCTGAATTTGAATACCTTTACAGTCATGCCATTTTAGACAATATTGTCCATTTGTTATGCGAATTTTAATTTGACATTTAATTTAGTCAATCCTAATTTACAACTAATATTAATACTACCTCCCAATTTTGTTTACTAAACTATTAACTAACTTTTTCCCAAGTTTAACTTTTTTTTTTGATATACATTTTGATATACGTGTCTAGTGTCAGATTATTCTCCATACTGGAACAATGCCATCACAACGAGTAATTTCATCCTATTTCTCTTCTAGTTTCGAACGACAAGTCTCATAATCAACACATTTGTTTTAGGTATATCCTGAATTTGTATACCTTTAGTTAGAGTCCTGCAATTATTTTAGAAAATATTGTCTGTTTGTTGTGCGAATTTCAATTTGACATTTAATTTGGTCAATCCTGTAAATTAGGATTGACCAAATTATTTTTTCCTCATAATTTTCTTTACTAAATTATTAACTATCTTTTTCTCACATTTAACTGTCTTTTAATAGTTTTTGATATAGGTAAGGAGTGTATTTTCCATACGGAACAAGACCCATCAGAACGAGATTTTTAGCCCATTCCTCTTCTAGTTTAGTACGAAAGGTCTCATAATCAACAGATAGATATAGATATCTCCTGAATTTGTATACTTTAGGGTCATGTGGCATGACTAATTCATTATTGTAGTCTATTTGTTATGCGAATATCAATTTGAGATTTCACCAATCCAACTTTATTTAATTCTACCCCTAATTTTGTTTACTGAATTCCTAATTATATTTTTTTATGGATGTATTGATATAAATAAAGTCGAAACTACTAACATTATTATTACCAATTATCAGAATTAATAATTTCAGCTCAATTTTATTCCAGCTGGTATGATAACTAAAATATTCATCCTATAGGAATGATACCATAGTAAATACTAAAGGTTTTTGCTTATATGGAAACCAACGAAAGTTTGGTTAACATTCGCTGGTTGTTACAATAACCAGAACTATAACAACGTCAAGTATAACTGTAATAATTGTTTAAACAATTTTCTCTATAAGAAATATTGACAACAACCCTATAATTGCCAACCCTGATGCCGACAACGGTTTCATATATAATTTTTCCCTAAGTTATAGCGGATGGCATGCGTCATCATTGTTGACAATACATTTTTTCGGCGACTATCGCGGCCAGCATAAATTCGCGAAACTGTCGCCCCAAACTTCCACGGGATATTGTTATTTGTAAACAGGGTTGAAAATTGTGCTATTCCCGTTAAAAATTGTCCAGTGGGGATGAAAATAAATCACATTTCAAAAAGTATCTAGATAAACTACTATCAATTGTGCTGACATGTAAAATTTATTTTGATAATTTGACAAAAACAAATGGGTCTTAGATTTGAAAATTGAGCTGAAATTTACTCACTTGTAGTAGGTGTATATTTTCGATGAAAGTACTCGAAGTATGTGTAGAAAATTCTGATTTTGCCAAAGTTAAAGTTAAATCATACTTATGCAAAAAATCTTCCAAGTAAATTTACAATAAAACCACCTGAACAGTTGCAAGTACCTTGTCAAAAATTTTTTTGCTAAATGCCAAACTGGGCTCCTCAATATGGCGGCGAGTCTCCGAGTTTGGTTTGGCACTATAGTACCTATAGGCATTAATTTGAAACGTTATGAAATAGGAAGTTGTGTGAATAGGCAACCATTAAGACACCTGCGTGTTGCATAATTTATTAAAGTTTGAAAATATATTATAGCAAAAACTGTATGACATTTTTTTTTGTAGGGCTTAAAAAGAGGTTTCATATGAAATATAATTTTTTAAAATCGGTTTATAAATGAGATGCTAAAAAAGCATTAAACGCTAATATCCCGAATGTATTTTAGGCAAAAATAGTTTCATGTAAGTACTAAATTTATAAAATACAATATTAATTAACTTAATTATAAAAAAACTCTAAAAATAGGCGTTTTGCATTATTCTTAGCCCCTTTCGTTTACCCTCAAAATCTAATCAGCTCTTCGAAATATGATGGGAAACAATATTCAAAAAACCGCTTGTCGATATCTTTTTTAGTCTGCGGTTAGTCAGTTTACACCCAGATAGACAGACAGACAGATAAACAGGCGCAATCTTTTTTACTGGTTTATACTCAGGAAGGTCTACAACTCCGAGAAATATTAAAAAAACATGGTCAAAGATTTTGACTTTTCTGCGAAGATTTCAATACATCGGCACTCGTAGTAATACTAAGTGTAAATATTTTAACAAACCTAAAAAAGGAGCATGCACACAGTTTAAAAAATGTGGTGCTATAGGAGGATAAATTGTCAAATAGAGTTACAAGCCAGGACGAATTTCAATTGCAAGTTTATGATGAGGGTTATACTATGGAATGCGAAGCATTAGGGAACGTTCAAGTATTACGTAACGCAAATTTTGATAATTTTGGACCCCCACCCCCCCCTGTAACGCTATTTTCCTATACCATTAACATGGACGTAACACTTCAAAATGACTCCCCCCAACTAGTGTTACGTAATACTTGAACGTTGCCTTACAATTTTCGAGGCTTTTATTATTATTATTGTTATTATAACCATGAGATAATTTAATAATACTTATTAAAATTTCTAATAATAATAATAATAATAATTTATATAATCATCTTGTTAACAATAATTTATAACAAATAGTATATTCTATAACTAGTATGGAATAGACAATATTCCGCGCGAGCGGAAAGTTTGTCATACGAGCCGGCAGGAGAGTATGACGGTCCCGCGAGTGCGGAATGACTATTCCATACATGTTGTAGACTATACTTTTTCTTCAACTGCAAATATGAAACACTGTATGGCTTTAAACTGCGGACAAGGTTAAAAACAATGTTTTTTTGTGACTCGACATTGTAAATGCAACAAAACACATATTTTTAAATAAAGTCAATGTTATTTAATAATTTTATCAAATCAGTACTTATAAAAGATTTTTATTTAATTTTAGCACATATTTACAAATTATAATGCAAAAATTGAAGGTTATGTCAGATTGTGATATATATCAGGTTTAAATATTTAACAATAGATGGAGCAGTTAATTTTTTGAACTAAATTGATAAAAAACTGGTCAAATATTAAGAAAAACTAATAAACTTTATGTAATTTTAACGCAAAACTTTAAATTGCATTAAATTATTTAATATTTTGTGGTAAAATATATATTTTTGCTAATTTTGCTACAGTTTTCTTTACTTTTATAAACAAGAGATGGCACTATAAGTGCTCATTCCAACACTTGATACGAATATTCATACCGTATCTAGAGCTAGAATGGATTCATTCTGTGTTTGAAAAGTGTGTGTATTTGCTTACATTCTAAAGCAGTCATAGAAAAAATATTTTCTGGTATTTTTTTCCCTTCGACAATTTTTTTCGTTTCAAGTAATTAATGATAAATTGATTTTAAAAATTTGTATTAAAATTTAAGTATAAAATAGAATGTTCCAGTATTTATATCGAGAACATCCCTGTTAATAAATCCACTTCATAAAAAATCGACCCTCTATCAATAAGTAGTCAAACTACACTACCTTATTTAGCATGTTTAAAGAGGCCTACCGGTATGCTAAGGGTCAAGACGTACAACCAATAATTTGTAGATGGCAGTGAGCGGCAGTTCATCGTCTAAAGTCCGGAAGAATTATGGCAACCAAATTGGGGTGGGAGAAGGTGTAGTGAAATGTTTAGACACCCAAAGTGATTGACTGCAGGGTGGAGTTAACCCTGAATGGGGGAGACTGGTAAAAATTCAAAACAATCATGGCTGCTATCCATCAGAATGGCTGGCTGCTATTAGTCGAGAAGTAGCATTATATTTTTTGATAACAGGATTGTATCTTCATTTATTATATTTGTATTTTTGTTTAATAAGTAATATTATTTGCACATTGGGATGTTTTGTACTTCTTTCCAGACTTAACCAATTTGTTTGTTATTATTTTGCTTTATTTTTATATTAAAAATTGTTATTATTATTATTATATTTTCATTATATACAAAAATTGTTAAACCTATTTAAAATTAGACTCTCCCTCTAAAGGAGAGTATTGGATAAAGACGTTAAAAATATTTTTCTATTTTGCGACTCATAATCACACGCCCAAAACACTTATGGGCCTATAAGAAGGCCTATAAGAGTTTGGTACTTTTTTTTCCTTTGGGTTGGCAACAGGACAAAACACTATAGCTTGATATCTTCCGTGCAAATGTGAACATCGCTTTTAAATTTAGTTTTCTACGAAATTGTGTTTTTAGGTTAATTTTGTTCTTTGAATTTTAAACATTAAGAAAATTGTAATGCCAACCTAAAACAAACATCCCTAAATCGGTCATCAATTTAAATGTAAGTTTTTTATAATTTTAAAGGAAAATAGAAAAAATAGTATAAAGCAGTCGTTTTATAACACGTTTTTAGCGCACTAGTAGTTTAAAAAACTTGCCGCAAGTGGCCTGTTTTCTAAACTTGTACTCGTGCGCTAAAAACGGGAGTAAATTTCAAATGAAGGGTCCAGTGGAAAAACGATGAGGTTCCATTTTTTAAAAAGTTGAGAAAAACGACATATAAAGTTTCGCAACTACTGGTGAAATTGTTTTTATATTGATGTTTGAACGAATAATTTTAATGACATTTAGAGTTTTTCGGAGGAACCCCATGTTGAATACAGGCACGAAAAAAAAAACATCATGTATACCCAACACTTATATTCATTTCAAAGATGTAAAAATTTAAATTGAAATTTTCAACCGCAGTTTTTAGTGGAATTATTTGTAAGGTTTTGTATGTTGATACTTCAAATTAAAAGCTAACAGACGCCGCTAAAATGTCGATTTCGAAAAGAAATGGAACCTCATCGTTTTTTCACTGGACCCTTCAAATATAAAAGACTAGTAAAAATTCAAAACCATCATAGTTGCGATCCATCAAAATGGCTGGCTCCTAATATACGAGAAGTGTAATTATATTTTTTTATAACAAAAATGTATCTTCATTTATTATATTTGTATTTTTGTTTAATAATATAATTTGCACAATGGGATGTTTTGTACTTTTCCAGACTAAACCAACTTGTTTGTTATTTTTTTGTTTTATTTTTATTTTAATAATTAAAAATTGTTTTTAAATTCGTTATTTTTTGTTTTTGTAATATTACTTTCATTATCTTCAATGTTTCTTAAACCTATCTAAAATTAGAGAGTACTGAATGAAAGCCTGTTAAAAATATTTATTAATGATGTCACCGGGTTATTTATAAAATTGGGATCGCTCCTACAATATTTATAACATCTCTACTCAGCAGATCAACGGAAAAATTATTTATATTCTTGTATTAAAAATTGTATTAAAATATTAGTGATTATATCCGCAAATAAGAAATAACAAATATTTTTTTTTACCTTTCTATTTCATAGGTATGTCATAATTTTTATTAAAAGTTTATTTGTAAACTACTAAAGATACTTTGGTTAAAATCTGCAAAAGCTTTTAAACAATATACAAAAAAAACTACACTATATTGTTAAAAATCGTGTTTGAAATCGAATTTACTAAATTCTAGGCCTAAAATTTAGTTCGCTTGACTAAAACAGATTTAAAATTAGCAAATAACATATTTTTTATATTTTTCTAAAGAAAATGAGCAAATATTATTTTAAAATATCTCCCTTATAATAGGTATTGTCCCAGTTTCACCCTACACGAATATATCCTCTGATTATCAGTCAAAGCACACATGAGTGCTACGTTGCAGAATCAGCACTAAATGGTCGACACTAAAAAGATCATAATTTGAAAAGTTTTTAAATGTTTCTTCAACCTATTTTTCAGTCTTCGTACCGAGTGATATTGATAGAAGTTTTGGGCCAGGAGTCAACCCTGTTGAGTCAGTAGTTTGTTTTGTACATTGTTAGTTCCTATGGCTCAGTTATCACGGCTAGCCTTAAAAAATATTAATGAAAAGTCAAACCACGCCAGACTGTTTGATTTTAGGTTATTTTTGGGACATTTCCAAACAGTTTTTGACAAAAATTAAAATCGCTCACAAAGCCGTTTTTAAGTAAAGTCGTTCTTCTTCTTCTTTTTCAAGTTTTTCCTCAAATCGCAATACGGAGTTTTTTCTATAACACACCCTATAGCATAGGTACCTATGATACTCAATATAATCACGACTATTTATTCACACGCCTACTTTGTTAATGTCCAAAATTACGGTCATCTTATTTTGGACATTAATAAAATAGGCGTGTAAATGGTCGTGATTATATTGAGTATCATGGGTAGTACCTATGCTATAGGGTGTGTCATTGAAAAAACTCCGTATTGCGATGTCAGGAAAAACTTGAAGAAGAAGAAGAATGACTTTATTTAAAAACGGCTTCGTAAACGATTTCATGTTTTGTCAAAAACTGTTTGGAAATGTCCCAAAAAAACCATAAAATCAAAAAAATTGGGGTGGTTTGACTTTCCATTTAACTTTTTTAAGGTGTTATCTTAATAGGAATTAGTTTGAATGGATATTAGAGTTAGAGGGGAATGAAACTAGCTCACTGATATTGGAGTTCGTCATGAATTGGTGGGCAACATTTCTGGTTGAGAACATCTTTAATCTAATCTCTGAGTGGCAGGTACGATTGACAAAACATTTTCAGACTTGATTCATCTACTCTTATTTCTCCTAAGCTGGACACTTTAAATAGTAGCAACTTGTATGTATCAAGCACATAGTACTCTAACGTGTAGTTAGACGTTAAATTTAAGGACAGAAATTTTTAATTTTAAACAAAATTATAAAAATAATAATTTATTATTCCATCAATCTATTTTCTAATCATCGTACAGAGACTGACAGTTTCGGGCTGCTGGTCCTCTTCAGTACCAAGAGTCAACTCTGCACGCTGATTAAGAAAACGGTTTTAGACTTTATTCGCAAAAGGAATATAGATATTAGATTGATGTAGACTTTTGCGCCATCTATTGCTAGATGAAGAGGGCCAGCAGCCCGAAACTGTCAGTCTACCAATATCACTTTGTACGATGATTAGAAAATAGATTGATGAAATAATAAGTTAATTTTAAGAACATGAATTTTTAAATTTAAATTAACACATATTTAAACAAATTGCGCATTAGTACTAGTAACATATGCCTCATTACAACTGATCATTTTTTATTATTTAGTTTTAACGAGATTCTAAATAAACAAGATGGACGTACAGAGTTAACAAAAATGTATGAAAATATTAATGCCCTTTTTAGTTCAAACCGAAAAACAAACGTAGGTGAGATACACTCTGGGAGTATAGTCAGCTGGAATTGGATAAAGTAAGGCCATAATTCAACATCCACCAGTGACATACTGGCATATCTTATGGAGAAATTCCGACCCAAAGTCACCGGTCGAATATGATACATCATTTTGCAAAATGACAGCGTTTGATTTTAATCGGTTTCAATTTGGATAGGAAAATTTAAATTCGAATTCAAATGTAAAAGTTATATCAAATAAACCTTTAATACCACAAATTCTACACAATAAAAAAATTTCTGGACTATATCAAAATTAAATTTAATGGTTTTAATGTTTTTTTTAAGGTTTGTTTTCGCTGTAATTAAAACTAAACTAAGAATTTGACCCAATAAATGTTAGATTTCGTTTTGTTGCTTAAATTCTTAGTTGGTTTAGTATTGATTATTGGATAAACCAACATTAATTTCCTAATTATTAAAATAAACCGGTTTATTAACTTAAACATTTTTTTAATTGTAATAGTGAAACTGATCCTGAATCTAATCCCGCTTGACCAATTTTGTTATGTTCAATCTAAAAAAAGATTATATTCACTTCAACCATATATTTATATGTCAAGTCCAATCATATCCTATGCATACCTGAACCTTGTAACAGATATGAATACCAACAATATAATATTGTTACGTTAACAATAAAGGATTGCCTAGAAACTGTTGGTATTGGTGAATCATTACATGGTGCATTTGAGAATGGCTTTTTTGTATGTTTTATTATGTCACTAGCCAAGTCTAATTTTTTCTCGTTATTCCGCATTGCCCCACAGCTCCCTACTAAGATTTATATATTATTATTTTGCATTAACCAAAATGCTCTTTATTTAAATTATTTATTGACATTATTCTTATCGTTAATTTAATTCTTATGCAATTTTATTTTGTATTTTTGTGCGCAAAAAAAATCTAATTAAACTGATAAAATATGTATTTTAAATAATAATATTATTTGTATACAGTTTTAAATTAGTTTTAATTTGGGAAGTATAAAAATAAATCATTTATTTGTTTACTCACGTCATTTTGTAGCAGCCTGCTATGATTTATTATGGAAGGTGTAATTACCTGAAACAACAAAAAAAAATTAATAACACATAATAATGAAAATAAAATATTAATATTGTAAAAAAAAAAACATTTTTAAAAGCATAAATAGTAATTATTTTTAGCTAGAAGCTTTAATGATTGAATTTAGCCAGATTGTTTTTATTATTTGTTCAAGGTGGATTATACAATTTAGTGGTTTCGGATCCGGGACCAGGGTTACCAGATTTTGCAGATTTTTATTTCTACGCGTTTTAATAACTGGGCTATTTTTATTGACAGTGTTTTGTTGTGACAACGATTATAACTTAACAAAAACAACAAGAAAGCTAACAATATTGCAGTTATTAAAGGGCGTAGAAATAAAAATCGGCACGATCTGGTGACCCTATCCAGACCCTATTTACCGCATATAATAAGAAGATTAATTCTAATAGTCAATTTGTTTTGTCATGTAGTTCTATAAAACAAGCTTTAAAAAATAAATAAAAAAATAACACCAGCCATCTAAAGCGTTGTAGGTATTGTCTGCAAATTTTTATATTAATAAAACAAAAGAAAATGATGCTTTGAATCGAAAATTACGTTTAAAACAAAACAAACAACAATATAAAAAATACTATTTCATTATTTTTATTTTTGGCGTGGCAGCTATTATCAAATGAAAATAATTTTTCTCTTTTACAGGAAACTATAAATATGCCATATGAAAATTTATCTCAAGGGAACGGTTTTCATGTCAATTTTTATAAACGCTTTTTGGTGTAAATAATAAATCAACTTTTGATAAAAATGAATTATTTAATATTGCTAAAAAAATAACAAAAATTGTATGGATGTGATTTTATTAGAAAAAACTCATAGACAATATTTTTACTTTATTTAAATAAGCGTTTAAAAAATTATTATATTAAAATATTTCTTAGTTTGACATAATATTAAATATTACAAAATAATAAGATTTTTTGAATTAACTACAATACTGAAGAATTTTCTAATAATAAATTAAATGTGTTCAAGAGAAAATATTTTTTTTAACATGGTTGAAGTAGATTAGGTTATTTAAAAAAAATTAAAATGCTATAACAAAATTCTGTGCCAAATTTCAGCTAAAAATCGAATAAATTATAACTTTTAATTGTTTCAAAATTTTAGAAATTCGTATTTTAAATAATAAATGCCCTATTTAATATCCTAACTAAAAGTGTATGTAATATCAATAAAAATTACAACAATTTTGAGAAGATGAATGCTTGTAATTGAAACTTAAAACTTTTAAGCAAGAAAAATTAATTATAATAATGCTAAATTTACTTACTAAGAAGGATATCGTTTTAAAAGCGAATTTTGGGCTAAATAAGAACAATATGTTTTTGTTTAAAAAAGTTCAAATTAATGAAAAGACATGATGAAAAACCGTTAACATAGTTTATTTGTTAAAAAAAAAACAATTTTTTTATTAAAAATTCGTTAACAATCGTAAACATGACAACAATGCACCGTTCAGCATGATAGACTAAATGCTTTATCATCTGGAAAAAAAGTGATATTTTTTTGTTTATCTGAACATCAAAAAACATTTGGAATGTATAATAAAAATACTGTACAATATTAAATTAATGTATCTATTTAAAACTACAGCTTAAAAGTCTCTTAAAAGTTTTTTATGGAAATAAAGTTATTTAACACCTTGAACCACATTAAATTACTAGTCTGGTGTCACACTGTCCCGTGGGACTGCAGACTTTAGGTTACTATACAATAACGTTTGATTGAATTATTAGTATAAATACCTCAAAAACAACTCGATAATTACTGAAAAATAGTCTGATAAGTCCAACCTAATTACACATTGTGTATTTTATACCATATTAAATTCGTAAAAATTAACAACAATTTAATTTTACAGTCAAGCGCAGTAAACACAACACAATACACATAGCGCTGGTCACCAAAGTAAAACTTAAAGTGCAAAGTTATTATTTTCACATGACATGAGATTTGACATTTGAACTTTCGCAATGTTGCCAAAACATGCATTGACATATGTCAAAATTCGTAGTTAAAATAATTAATTAAAGTATGTTCCGGGATGTAAAAAGGGCTGAAATTTTGGCTAAGTTTTTATTTTTTATATATCTATAAGCATGTAAAATCTTATCGTTGCAGGAGATTTAGCCCAAAATAGGACACCCTCCTGTTAATATAATGCACTTATTCATAATTTGAAGTAAAATTATTAAAACCTATTTATTGGTATTATACCAAATATTTCTTTTATATACCTATTTGATTTGTAACATTATTTTTTATTTTCCGCCTGTAGTAATTACCATAATAAAAATAATTTCGTCCTTTTTGAGAGTATTCTAAAAATATGCATCATAAATCATAGAAAAATTACGGTACATAAAATCCTGTCATCTTTTTGTTACTTTCAGGTCAAAAAAAAAAAACACCCGACCTTCAATGGAAAATCTAACTGTACATCTTTTTAGTCACTAAGTGCATTTAATTTACAACTGTGAAAAATTCCTAAAACATTTCGTTCAGTCAAGAATAAAATTTAGCTCATAAATCAAGTGCAAAGAAATTTCACAACAGCTTTTAAAGTTTTCTTTTCATTTTTTTTTAAGTATACTCACACCGTAAAATGACCTTGTGTGTCAAGTTTAAAAAGGAGACCTTAAGTTACTAATATAAGGCACAAAGTAAAAAGAAAACGAAAAATATTATTTTAAACGGCTCACACTTTAATTTTAATACCCTTTATGTAAAAAGGGAAAGTTGACAAAACTTAGGTTTATTTTCTTTTGTATTTTACGAAATATTAGCGCCTCACTGAAAAAAAAAGAACTGGTTGATCGACCAGATCAATATTTAAATACGGATCAACTATTTTTCTGGTTGCTATATCCAGAAATCTGGTAAGGGCAACAAGATCCGTAAAATCTAAGTTTTGTTTCTGGTAACCACGAAAATTGTAGTGTTGGCCAGATTTATAGTTGCAGCAACCAGAAAAAATGTTTTTTTGCTGTCCAATTAATTATTAGGCCTCTTTACTAAAAAAGTTTTAAGACTAAAATAACAATTAAGTGGACAAATGCTCATTTAAACATACTTTTTATGAATTTAAAATTAACAAAACCAATAACTTTTATAATTTGGCGAATATATATAGTATATTCCTGTATACCGGGTGTATACTTGATGATTAGACATTGTATTGTTATGATGTCACCAAGCGAAGGAGCCACTATGTAAAAGATAATGCCCAGCCAGTATTTTCACAAAATTAAAACTACATATCGATAATCCAGGCCTTTTTCTGACACAAGTATATACATTTTCTATATTATAGTCTTGTCTACTGTTTGACCTAATTTCTTATGCAATTTTACCTAAACCAGGATAATAAAACTTTGAATAGGATGTTCGAATTAAATTCAATTGTATCATAAAAATTTAGAAAGTTACGTAAAATGTTTAGGTAAGGCTACCTGAAATTTATAATACAATAAAAATGACCTACATTAACTACATTTAATATTAGGTTTAGTATTTATTTTCCCAATAGCTAAATATAATTTTAAAGGTACTTTATTATAAATCATATTTACTATATCTGAAGTAACTAAGTAATAATAGGCCGTATACTAAAATTAGAATTTTTGGTTAATTCTAATTTTTAAACCAGCTCTTATTTTTTTTTTTAGATTTTAATTTAAAGCAATAACTTTAAATATACAAAGTTAATAAGTTTAAAAGAAATGATAAATAAAAGATTTTTTTCACCACTAGCTTTAGAACATACCATTATTTATCACGTTTTCAGACTGTGAAATCAATTTTCTTTACCTATAGCAATAATAATTTTTTCTCTTCTAGTAGGAGTAAATTTTATAAACAATTGATTTCTGTCACTTTAGATGTTTCAGTTCTCTGCGCAATTTTTACTAACTAAACCCAAGAAAATAGCTTTAAATAACTTTTATTTATGAAATAAAATTAATTATAATTATTAACAATTAATATAATCAATAATTAGCTAAATATTATGAAAAAAATTAAAAAAAAAACTAAATTTTTAAACGTCAGTTCAAAGCATTTATTTGAGCAAATCTTATAGATCAAGGCTACTTGATTTTTATGAAAATTTCAAGAAATATAATTTCTTTTAATAATTTATTTTATTATTTCAATGAAAATAGTTAAATAGTGCTAGTAGTGAAAATACTAATATATAAACCACGGTAGAGAAGATTATTATAGCCTCGCACTCTTAAATTTAATACGCTTGGCTATAAAAAATGTCTTATCTACCTTGGTATACAGCCTGTTCCAGAACTCGCGTACCGAAATTTAAGAGGTGATTCTACATCCCAAAAATATGAAAAAAAGTTTCTATAAAGGTTGGTCCGGAAATGAGCCCTAAGGGAGCTACGGCCCTTCGAAGATGACGTATTGAATGGGGAACAAAAAAAGCACCAATAAAATTTTAATGCTGGAGGGTGATTCTTCATTTATAACTGAGCAAAAAAGTATTATACACCAAAACACCTAAATTTAATATTAAAGGAGTAATAGCCTTTTAAAAAGTAACGTTTTTGGTGGCACAAAATGTTACTTCCTCTTAATTGCATTTTTTTTTGATAACGGTTGCTCCTACAGTGTTACACTATATGATATTTTATATGTATTTTTACTCTAGAAATATATATTTTTTACAACAAATCCAAAAAACATACATATAGTAAAGTTTGGGGCAAAAATGTTTTAAGCCTCATATATTTTGTCCGTCTGGGCACGCCTCTGGATAAATTAAAAAAATAAATTAACATAAACGTATTGCCCTTATTAATACTAGTATACATGCAAAAGCTCGCCGCTCTAGCTTAAACGGTACCCGAGTTATTAATTAAAAACCTTATTTTTATTACAATTTTAAAGGGCCCTAGATCCCTTAGGGCTCATTTCCGGACCAACCTTTATAGGAACTTTTTTTATATTTTTGGATCTAGAATCACCTCTTAAATTTTGGCATGCCAGTTATGGATCACCCTGTATAATTACTATTATTCGATAGCATAAATAAATTAACATAAATGTTAGTAATAGTAGATAATTGTTATTGTAATGACAATTTACAACTTCGCTAAAATATTCCAAAACTTATTACAATGTATTAATTTATAATTATAATGTACACTGTACATTAAACAGACACTACTTGTATTATACCATAATGTTTACATTAGGTATCATTAAAATTAAGTGTTTATTATTTTAATTAATAAATAACCAAAATTGCTATATTTATTTACTTTAAAATAAGGGTCGGATTTACTGAAGTTTCCACTGCAAAAGAAATTGATAACCAAAAACAAGTCATTTTCAGCAAGGGCGTATCCAGGGGGGGGTTTCACAACATTAGATTTAAAAAACGTCAGAACTTAACAGAGTTCGTAAAAAATATCGATAACTTATGGCTACACTGTAAAAATGAATTGGTAAAATTCCCGAATGTATCGTGGGTAATTTTGTGGCCAGAACATATTCGGGAAAATTACAAAAAAGTTGTGAAAAGCAATTTACATAATAAATACTGTTTATTTATTTAAATAATAGATATCTAAATTTTACAATTTGTAAATTGTAAATTTCCAGAATACAAATTGGATTTTTTATAATTACAAAACATTTACAAAAATAAATTGAATTTTACACATTTTTTATTGTAAATTTCAGGAATAAAAATTAAATTTTTAGTTTTTTGAAATGTAATATTACAATATATATTCCTTGTAAATTTACAACTCGCTCGTTTGGTGCAATAATGGCTTAGTTTACACCATAGGTACTATGTTTTAAGTCCAGATACTTTTTATCTACCTATTTCGTGTACAAAATCCTGTAAACAGAGATAGGTAGAAAAAAAGTACCTGGACTTAAAATATAGTACCTACGGTGTAAACTAAGCTAATGTCACAACTCAAAACCTTTCTATTTTTTAGTTGTTAGCATAGTAAGAAGGTAAATAAAATACCAACGTTACTGTACTAATAACTTAAAAATAAACATTATTTATTTTTTAAGTTGTAACACAGTTGCATCAAATGGGCCAAGTGTTGCATTTAAAATCAAAAATTGAATAATGTATAATATATAATATTTTAAATAAAACAAATAATAAATTTTTTATTAAACTTTTAATAAACACAAAAAGTCGAAGTTATTTTATATTTATATATTAAATGTTTAACTTACTAAATGAATGGACCAAATAAGTTTAATAAATTTTGCACCAAACACGTATATCATTGATATATATATATATATATATATATATATATATATATATTTTTTTTTTAATATTACAAAGTAAGCACAACTTTAAAGAAATATTTAAGCTTTAGGCTAATGACTTGTACCTAGTATTGCATAAACATAAAAGAACTATATTAGATTTATCTATATAAAACAAAATGTTATTTTCTTAATGACTATACGTAAATACTAACACCTATACAGATATTATATTATATATTGAGCATAAAATTACCTTTACGACAATTCACTGCACATAATTTTCACGATTAAACAAGTTATAACACTCAAAAATAGTAGAGCGTCGCGATGTGTACCTGTCTAAATGTTATTTGATAGTCGATTAAATCAATCATGGAAGAGCACTTGCCGCGCATGCCCAGGCTGTTGGGATATTAGATTCCGAAATATATTTGGTAAAATCACAAAATTCCGTAGGAATATTGCCAAATTACGTTATACTTTTACAAAACATAAATTGTGATTTTAAATTAGAAAAATACATTTTGAAATTACAAGATTGATATTTAAAAATTACAAAATTAATTAGTGATATTACAAAATTAATTAGTGATATCATAGTTTTTGTGTAAAATTTCAAAAAAAAAGTAAAAATATAATAAATCTGTAAAAATTCAAAATAAGTTGGGTATTTTTCACAGAACCAATATTGTAATTTTCAGTACCTTTTTATCAGTGTATTGTACCGTAATTAATACGTTCACTGCCAACGGCTAGTTTTGACAGCGGAGCAATGGGTATGGGCAAGGGAAAAATAGAAAGAATTGATTAATGTTGTTAGGGGCGCCAGTTACTTTAGCTTTTACTCCTTTAGGTAAGTAACAACCTAGTGTAAATACTTAAGCTTTTCAGTTTGAGAAAATATAACCTTAAATAAAATAAGATAATTCATTTGAGAAATTTATTATAAATAAACTTAATGAAAGCACATCAAGTAATGTATTAATATATATAAAAAATATGTGTAATTATATTAAGATATAATTAAAGAAATCTTAATAAAAATTACTAAATTCAGAAATCATTCGACTTAAATGTATAAAGAAAACATGAAGTTCAGCAAGCACCAAGAAATGTATGTAAACAGCAATCATTTCTTGCAGTGTATAAAAGTCATGCTTAAATTAGAAATCATTTAATCAAAAGTATGATATTTAATAATTAATAAATGAGATTAAATGTTTTTAAAAAAATAAGTACCTAAAAATGAACAAAAGCCAGAAGGGCATATAGTATTAAACAATACTATATCAGATCTGATAAAGTTTACAGTTATAAGAATATTGAAATAAAAGAATTTAAAAATATGAAATATTGCTTTCAAAAGTTTTCAGAATGAGTACTTAGCTGGTTTCTGCAAAATCCATGAGGTATGAATTCCATCGTCTCCATCTGCACAAGTCTCCCCTATGCTGATGAATTCATTTCTCAAATGAAAGAAAAAAAAAATATAGGCTGTCCCATCTACTTTGGAAAAATTATCTTCCAGGATAAAATGTACGATTGAAAATGTTGTCCGGGATAAAATATGCTTTTGAAAATTATGTCCAATATAAAATTGTCTGCTAGACGGTTACATAGAATTTATCTATGCCGAAAATTACAGAACCATGTTCCAACAGAACATCACTCCATGCGGAGAACTTGTATATCAAATATACCAAAATAAACTTCAACTTAAATTAATGTAATTCCATATTAATGGTATAGAAATGGTGAGTAATGGTGTAGTAATGGTAATTAATGGTAATTAATTAATGGTGCTTAATGGTAATTAATTAATGGTGGTTAATGGTGCTAAAACAATAATTATATCTTAGAAATATTCTAAGAAACAGAAAAACTTAACTTACATGTCATACTAAGTCTTCGATGTCCATCGAAACGTTATAAATGCGTAATTGTAGAAAATAACAGTTACAATATCTTCCGCATTGTTTAAATATTCATTTTCACTAACTTTAAATAAAAATACATGAAGGATTACTTCGATGATTACAGAAAATAAACACTCGTCAGTATGACATCACCATTTTGTATCAAGGTTGCTTCAAGAAGAACGAAAATCGACCTTCTTGACCGGTATGAACCCTTCAGATAAATAAAATCCTATTTCTGAACTGTTAGCGACATCTATGCAAGTCATTATCAACTACAGTTTTACCGTATAGGATTCCTAATAAAGGTAACGGAAACTACACCAAAAATAATAACTAATTAAAAGAATATTTCCTAATAAATCCGTATTAGTGATATCTAACCTCAAAATATTACTCTAAGAAACAAATATAAACAATACTTATTGTTTATCAGCAAAACTAATAAAAATACGAACAGAATACTAAGTGTCCTGTGAACTAAGTATAAACAAAATACTGAATCTAAGTGAGCAGTTCCAGCAAACTATTTTCAACAAATTCTGGATTATCCCGAAGGAATAAGCATACGAAACTTTCCAGGAGAGACAAGCTACAGATGAAAGCCAGTGAAATCCAACCCTCAATAGACTCTGAAACATATAAAAACCAGGTAAGTCCATAGACAAATGTATTATAGAGAAATAAGTCATATGATTCTTTATTATTAAAAATCATATTCTAATTATGTTTTCTTTATGTTACTTTCAGGTAGAACTATGGAATAGAGACTCATATGGTTAGAATTCAGTTCCTGCTACAAAATAGTCCCAGATACAAAATAGTTCTGTACGTACGTAACTATTTATATACAAAATAAACATAAATTATAACGTAAGTAAACGAATAGTTTAATTAACCCTTGCTATATTACAAAGTGACGATTTATATCGTTACAGTATAAATATAATATCTGGTTATTTTCTATACAATTATTTTTTCATATAATATAGGTATTTTTAAAAAAAAATATGTTTTTTTTCTCCTACTAATTTAAGAAAACTTCTGTATAATTTAGCCTAATTGGCCATTTTAATTAGTTAAAAAAAATACAAAAATTTTTGCCTGCGGTGCCATTTTAATTATTTTCCAGATTTGGGAAAAAATCTAGTCAGGCAGACTTGCAAAGATGTACATTTATCCATGAATGAAACTGACAGTTCTAAACTTTAAATAGAAACTCAAACTTAAATTTAATTTTGTGAAAATGTGTACATTTACTTTTCAAAATAATACATCAACGTGTTCATATATTTTGTTTGTTTTTGCACGAAAATAGAAATATATCATTTTATAATGTGCTTTACGAAAATAAAATAAAACTAATAAAACTACAAAACAATACAGTAGACAGAAGCTCTTATCCGTTTTATTATTATTGTAGAGCAAGCAAAAATAATAAATTATATTCAAGAAATAACAATCATATTGTTACTAGCTGTGGGAGCTATACGTCGCACGGAGACAAGCGTGGCTACGCGTTGTTGCCATCATTTTACTTTCTCAGCCCCACCATTGGAAGGGAAAGTATTTTGATCGTGCAAATATAAAATATCAAGAAAACGGTGGTAATATCTATTTTAAGGCCCCATATGCATTTAAAACCATTTTCAAGATGTCTGTCTGTCCTCCTACACGATAACTGCCGAATGGTTTATCCTATCGACTTGAAATTAGGCGTACAAGCACCGCTTGGTCTTAGGATGCTACCATTAGTTTGTGGTTGAAAAGAGGTTCCAACGCATTGCAACGCCGGGAAACTATTATGACTGCCACAACAATTTTTTTGTTATAACAGGGAAGAAACCATAAGAAGTGAAGTATCCAACGAACTAACAACTCTTCTCTCTAGAATACGCATACCGTTAATATAAAGTATCGCCAACATCTCGGTTTGTTTGTAAACAAATAGTAGGTATATTCAGGCCTGAACAATAACAATTACTAGTAACTGTTATTGTTGTCTCTGTTAGAACAAAGCTGTGCGAGTAAGACACAAATGTAAATGTTGGCTACGTTTTTTTCAGATTTTACAAATGAAATGCCTATTCTAGAGAGAAGAGTTATTAGTTCGTTGGAAGTATCTATTCAAAAATGTTTGTAATTATAGTTCAAAAGGGCTTTTAAGTGAATAAATAAATAAATAAAGGACAATTGGATCCATGTCCATGGACATTGATTTGCCTTTTCACGCAAGTTTGGTGCTATATATTGCAAGGTAAACAGTGCTGCCAACCAGACAATTTTGACGTATCTCTGCCTTTGTTGACAAAAACATAACCTAGCATTTGATTTTTTAAGGAAGTTTTTTAGTTAGACAGACCGACCTATTATTAATAATAATTATTATTAACATGTGCAGTTGCTACTATATTAGTAAAATGAAATCGATTTGGTAACTTTTTTTCCAGGTTGGTACCACGAAAATAACCATAAAACTTGCGTGAAAATCGCCGAAAAATAGAACATGTTCTAAATAATTTGAAGGCATGCGCAGTGACTGAATCATTCTTGCAACAAACCTGCATAGCATCAAACTTACGCACAAATTGCTCCGTGTAAAGTGGCTTTAAAAGTAATAAACAGTACCTAGCTGCCTAGGTACTTTCTTCGAACAAATTATAATTATTGCAAACACAATGTTAGCATCTGTTTAATAAATTAGCATTATAATGCAGGTATAATTATTCAACTTGTACTTTAATGTAAACGATATTAATTCTATTTTTATCGATATAATATTTATAGGAAACAAAATAAAAAAAAGTCTTGTCATATAAATTATTAATAATTACATTTTAGATTTATTATTTTGTATTATCGTCGGTAATATTGCAAAGAGAGAAGACAAAAACAATTATTTGTGTGCCAAAGCCAAAACGAAGGTTTAAGCTGGAAGAGTCGGTTTTGCGAAATCTGTTATTATTATTATTATTATTATTATTGACATTAAAAAATATATATATTGTACATGGAGTTGCCTACCAAAATATGAACTGAAAGTGTTTTTTTGGGACAGAGTTATCTTACTTTACTGCAATATCAATTTTTTCAAATAGCATGTACGAGATAAATTGTGTGTGTGTTGCAGTATCACCGACGTTTTTATATGTTTTGCCTGTAATCGATACCGATTATATATATTTTTATTGTTTATATAGCAGAAAATTACAAGAAAGCTATGACTATTATTATAATAATAGTATTATAATTATCTCATGGCCTACAACTATTAATAACAGAGCCGCGCTGGCGAATTTTGGAGCTTTTCAGTGGTCCATTGCCTATTTATTATAAATTTAACATTGTCTCCTTCATACAGTATCATCAAGAATCCCTTAAACAAATATTTAATTAAACCCCTTAAACTGGAATTTATTGTCAGTAGTCGGCGTAAACTCAGTTGAAAACGTTGAAAATAAACACAGAAACATAGGCTTACGGAATAATTTTGCCGAATTATGAGGGAAATTTTTATAAGGGTCACTAAATTGAAATATTTGACGACTAGTTTGTTACACACAACAATATTGAGTTCACATATGTATATATATCGGTGCTTTTCAGAGAAAAAAACAACATAAGGTTTTTATCTTTGGGAACGTTCAAGTATTACGTAACGCTCCTAGGGGTGGGGGGTTCATTTTGGAGTGTTACGCCCATGTTAATGGTGTAGGAAAATAGCGTTACAGGAGGGGGGTCCAAAATGATCAAAATTTGCGTTACGTAATACTTCAACGTTCCCTTTTAAGAATACGAAAGTTTTTAATATTTATTTATCGATAACTTTTTCCCACCTAACTCGTTTAAATGGAATCATTAAAAAAAAATCAAGATAAAAAGGAATAAAAATGTTAATATTTAAAACCTCGCATCAACGCTAGAGTCGACGCGGCGCCTATGCGAGTACTGGAAATTCGCCGAGTACTGTTCATTATTTAATTATAGGAACGTAATTTTATTATAAAAAATGCAGTTTTAATTCTATTTTGATTAGTGTTATTTTAAGCAATAAAATTTTAAAATTAACCCATTTTAAACTGTAATAAATTAAAAATTTTGCAAGTGGTTACTATTAAAGATTTTACGCCGATTAAAAATTTTGCGCTTTATGCTTCAGTGTTCTTATAATATACAGTTAGTCCGGGCCTGTTGATTAATTATAGTACATGGAAAATAATCATACAATATTGGTAATTACAATAATTTTATGACCTTAATTACAGTAAAACATAAGTGTAATATAGACTATGTTCCGAAGAATGATTTAGATGCAAGAAACACTTTATTTGGTAAAACACTATACACTAATGCTAAAAAGTTTTCATGTAATAATATTAAAATTAAGATGAGATTATAAATAATGTAAACTAAATTAACAATTAATACAAAACTAAGAAATTTGTTAACTTAATTATTGAACTATTTTGTATAAGTAATCCCTAGAACACAAGTTTTCACAGTAAAATATAACGTTATTCTGTTATTGTTACTGCTACATCTTGTATTTAATAACTTATGTTGCTTGCAGTTATACATACAAGGTTCAGTCAACGAACTAATAACTCTTCTTTCTAGAATTGGCATTTCATTCGTTAAAACTGAACAAAACGTAGGCAACATAAACATTCTTCTGTCTTACTCGCACGTCTTTGTTCTAACAGAGACAACAATACAAGTTACTGGTAATTGTTATTGTTCAGGCCTGAATATACCTACTATTTGTACAAACAAACCGAGATCTTGGCTATACTTTATATTCACGGTATGCGTATTCTAGAAAGAAGAGTTATTAGTGTTGTTATTTAGGTTAAATATATTAACCTTAAACTTTCCATATATTAGATTATGTTGAACTATCATCCTAAAATAAATTACCAATTTGTATTGATTTTATTCGAAAAATTAATAGTTTAATTATGTTCTAAAAATTAATCAAAATAAAATCATCGAGAGTAAATAAAATTTATTTTATAAAAGATATTAAATTTAAATTATTATCCATCGGTTTATGTGGCGGGCCGGCGGCAGTCTAGGGCGATTTTCATCGACCACCGCCAACTTTAATTTATCAGTTTCAATTTTTAGCCACCGCATTATATTTAGGCGTCGAAGGAAAATTTTATTTTCACGCGATGATGTTTTTTTGTTGATTATTGATTATTACAAATTTCCCAGTACGCAAGCAAAATATTAAATCGTTACAACGCTTTTATAATAGATAGTTTTAATATACACGGTGTTTGCAGTATTTTAGCTTGAAAGGTGATGATTCTACTTTACATTGCCTGAAAACCCAGCATAGGAACATAGGTCCGAAAACAAACCTCAAGAGAATTACGATCCTAAAATAAGGCTTTTAGTTAATAACTTTGGTACCCTTTTAGTTAGAGCGTCGGGGTTTTGCATTTATAGTAGTAGATATTAGTAAGGGCAATTAGTTTATATTATTTTTTTATCTATCCAGAGGCATGCTTAGACGGAAAAAATGTGTGAGACTTAACACATTTTTGGCCCAATTTTTTTATGTGTTTTTTCTTGGATTTTTTGTAAAAAATATGGATTCATTGAGTAAAAATATATAAAAAATTTCATTTAGTGTAACACTGTTGGAACATCCGTTTTCTAAAAAAATTCAATTAAAGAGGAAGTAAAATTTTGTGTCACCAAAAATGTTACTTTTTAAAGGTAATTACTAATTTAATATTAAATTTAGATGGTCCGGTGAAGAATACTTTTTTGCTAAGTTTTAAATAAAGAATCGCCCATCACAATTTTATTTGTGCTTTTTCTGTTCCCCATTCAATATGTCCATTTTCAAAGGGCCGTAGCTTAAGGGCTTACTTCCAGACATAGGTTTCTTGTTGGTTTTTCATGTTTTGTTATATAGAATCATCCTCTTTATTTTTCGCCAAAAGACTCCAAACGCCGTGTATGTAACAAGTTATGAAGGTATAAAGGAAAGTAAAAAAATATATACCCTTTCCAGTTCATATTGAAAATTAAAGTTAAACTTAGGGACTGTTTAGTCAATTTAGCTACAATAATTAGTTTGTGGTCGCACACGGCTGGAAAGCGACCGAATTGATATTTTGTGGTCAGAATAATTTCAACAATTAATTCATTGGACCAATGTTAAATGGTCACTATTGACATGATTTACGACTCTCATTTACAATTTGCGAAAGCTATGCTTAGAATTTTCCAATTAATAACTCTAGAATGCCACGAATAAACGCAAAAATTCGCGCAAAATATATACAGGGTCTATAAAAAGTAATAAATGTAAGTCTCACAAACAACCAATTAGTTAATTAGGAATTAGTTTCAATGGAGAATAATGGGGGAGTGAGTCTTGGCTCACTGATGATGGAGTTGCATCTGTCATGAATTGGTAAAAGGGAGGAGGAGGATGGGGAGAGAGGGGAGGAGAAGGGGATGAGGACTGACTAGTTTGGTTGCTTGAGAAGGCTTTATATAGTCTTTTTTTCTAGCGCATTTTTCGTTTTTTTTTTTGACCCAAATTAACTGAATTCAGAACCTGGCTTAGTAAAAAGTACTTTATAAAATTAGTAAAAAGTACTTTATTAAATTTAAGATAAGTAAAATTGAGCCGGGAGAAAATATATTGTTAAAAATGTTCAACAGCTCTTCAAATGTTGTTATTATACTATTCACAATGCGTAGCGCTAGAATAGTATTATACGGCGGTTTCGAATTTTCTAAAATCGCCAAAAACGTCCTACAGAAAAAATTCTTGGATACAAATGTGTTTGATGAAAAAATAAGAAACTTTGAAAATTTCCGTCTTTCCGTCAGTCTGTCTGATGTCACGTTTTTTGTAGACACAATAACTAAAGAACGAATAATCCGATCGACTCCAATTTTCAGGAAAAATTAAGTTCTACGAGGGGTAGATTCCTTTTGTTTTTTAAAGTAGTCCCCCAAAAATAAAAAAATATGGGGGGTTAAACTTTAAAAAATTAAATTTCCAAACTAAAATAACTAAAAATAATTTAGGGAGGCATAGCGTAGTGGCTAGCGCGTATGCATAGCAAGTCTACTATCGTGAGTTCGATTCTCACTGGCGCCGATTTGCCTTTTTCAGTTAATTAATAATTGAAATTTGTCGAAGGCGATAAGTGAAACGGACACTCCCTAGAAACTGGTTCGAAAGTCAGTATAAGCCGGTGGTTCCCTCTACTACTAGCCCACACAAGTCCTGGACTTAGGGGATGCTTAATTAAGTAGAATAGTACGAAGTTAAACAAACATGTAATGTAATGTAATGTAATTGACCTTGATAATACTAAACCGCATGCAAAACCTTGTTCTTTTAGCTTAAAGGGCTCCAGATATATTAAATAAAAAATTTTGTATCCCCTTTAACCCATAACTCCCATAGGACCAATTTGCGGGTCTACATTTATATAAAATTTTTTTATTTTTTCATATAGTATGTGTACCTTCAAGGATAGTCACGAGTTCTGGGAAACCCTGTATATTGTCCGTAGGATTGCAAAATTCGCTCGTTTTGTAAAATTTTGTATAAAACCCTATTTCATAAACTATAAAATATTCTGTTGGCATTTAATAATCCATTTATCTAACAATTAAGATCTCAGAACTGCTTTTGTGTCTATTGACGAGCTGTCAGTGATAAATGAAGCCAGACGGCAAGCACCTATCAGAATCAAGTAACCGGTGGTGAAAGGATTTTTGACCATTTATAATTTTAACAAATGGCATTACGGTACACTAATGGATATTTAATGTCTTCACTTGACTGCTCATTTTCAACATGGCGACGAGTAAAAATTAATAGATCCATATAACACACTCTAACAAATAAAATAGTATATTAAAGTACTAGTTTCATAACATAAGTTTTTAGCGCACGAGTACAAACCAAACAAGCCGCTTGGGGCTAGTTTTCTAAAGTACTATTGCGCTAAAAACGTGTTATGAAACGAGCGCTTTATACAATTTTTTCTGTTTTGCTCTAAAGTTTAAAAAAACTTACATTTAAATTGATGACTGATATAGGGATTTTTGTTTTGGTTTGGACTTTGGCATTACAGTTTACACCATATTTAAAATGCTAAGACAAATGATATTTTGATATAATTTATAGTCATCTCTTCTCTTTTTCACTGCAAGTAACCAAGTCTCAATTTTAATACGTTAAAAAATAACCTTAACACAACATTTTGTAGAAAATTAAACTTTGAAGCGACGCGTAGCGACGTTGACCTTTGCACGGAAAACGTCAAGCGATATTATTTTGTTCTCTTGCCAACCTAAAAGAAAAAAAAGTACAAACCTCTTTTGAGCATATAAGAGTCGCAAAATAGAAAAAAAAAACGTTTAACAGCCTGTACATAGGATTTTACAAGAATCGACGATTTTTTATTTATTTGTTTATTCTATGTTAGGTAATAAAACCTATAAATATTTTTTTTTACGAAAGGTTTAGAATGTAAACAAATACATACACTTTACAAAGAGAATAAATCCGTTCTGGCTCTAGATAAGATATGACTATTCCATATCAAGGGTTAGAATGAGCACATGTGGTGCCATCTCTTGTCTATAAAAGTAAAGAAAATTGTATCAAATTGACAAAAAATATATATATTTTACCATAAAATATGCAATTTAATGCAATTAAAATATTTAGTTAAAATTACATAGAGTTTATTAGTTCAAAAAAAATAAAACTGCACCATCTATTATTGTTGATTACTTAAACCATGATATCTGTCACAATAATCTGACAACCTTTAATTTTTGCATTATAATTTGTAAATAGGTGGTAAAATTCAATAAAAACATCTTTAATTACTTATTTGATAAAATTATTTAATAATATTAAGTGCTTCATTTAAAAACATGTGTTTTGTTGCATTTACAATTTCTAGTGACAAGAAACTTTGTCTTTTTTATCCTTGTCCGTAGTTTAAAGCCATCCAGTGTTTCATATTTGCAGTCGAAGGAAAAGCATATCTATAAAACCTATGGAATATTCATTTCGCGCTCGCGAGAACGTTATACTCGTCTACCGGCTCGTATTACAAATTTGCACTCTTTTCATCATTTTGCATAAATATATATTTATCATTTCGTTTATCAGTTGTTTATATTGTCAAATTTTTGTTTTTGTTTAGTTTGTTACTAAGATTACTTTTGCAGTATATCAGTTTTATTTTGATTTATTTGATCTGTAACATCCAACGATAACAATGTTAATGTCAAGCCTCTATCTCATTAATTATTCCAATTTCGATTTGATAACGCCACAATAATTTGCTATAATCAATTTTGTTCTCTAAAAGATATATTTATATTACAAGCTACATTAATTAAATTTAATTATTTGCATTTAATCATTTAACGTATTGTATTGTTCAGTAATTGATTTTACTTGATTTAAATTCAAAAATAGGTGTATATGAGGAGATTATATTCAAAATGCATTTTGTCCCAAGCATTTTAGCTCAAGAATTCTCCTAATTCTTTATAAAGAGTTAATATCAAAACTGACATACAGGAACTCTAGCATGCCTAAGGTCGGATCTAGATAAAAATCTTGGGATTATATTTTCAAAAAAAAGCGTATAAATTTTTAGCACACGAAGGTTTTTAAGGTTATTAGAATATGAGAAAGCAAAATATGCTAGATTCTTATCGGTGGTATATTGAACCCAACCCTTCAATTAATTTCGTTGTAATTCACTTTACATATAATTATTTTAATATATAATTAAAATTGTTGGTCGATATAGCATTAACTATCTTCAGACAGATGCCATGCCCGTTATTCCATAAAACCCATTATTTAGAAATCGCTTTCTAGAATCAAAAAAAGCTGACTGAAACCCGCACCAAAATCTATTGATCTAACAAAGTAAGAAACAATGTAATCTAGTTCGGTGTAATCACAATACAAAAAGGTAGAATTAAGATAATAAGATTACGATTTCTCTCGCCATGTGTCTATTTCCCTCTGTCGTCAGGTAATAGGGTGGAACAAAAAATGTTTTTTCTTATAAATGTTTTTGTGTTACCACTAAATTTCTTATTAAATTAAATCAGATACTGAGAGGACAGAAGGAATTAATTTTTTGCATGTCCATATTTATATTTTTTTAAGTGCAAAAGCTCTTATTGATATTTTGCTACTAAAGACATTCTGGATTATTTAATAGGATTCTCTGCTTTTAGAACCATTTAATCTTTTTACATTTGATTTTTTTTAATAGTGATTGATTAATGATTGATCTTATTTAAACAACTGCATGCATAGGCGGATTTAGGGTGGGGGGGCATGGGGCCATGCCCCCCCCCACGAGATATATTAGCATAGAAATACCTTCAAAATTACATTTTTGGCGAAGGCGCAATTTTTTTTCTTATGGATGCCCCCCCCCCCCTTCAAGTGAAGTAAATCCGCCCCTGACTGCATGAGTTATTTTGAAATGTAATAATATTATCATATATTTTTTTTTATTTTTTTAACACTGTCGTTTGTATATTAATCAAACATATGTAATAAGTTTTTTTTAAATATTGTAAATTATTTCAGGTGCTTTAGGTGGCTTTATTTATTAAATTGTCTTGTTTTTAATGTAGACAAAGTAATTCCTCTAATATAATTTTTGTCCTACTAAAATGTCGACTATTTTCTGTATAAAGTCCTTTGCGAATTTTACACAACGATGTTTCAAGAAAGCTTTGGTATCGAGAATTAATTGTGATTAACGATGAACGATATAGTAGAAAAACTCAAAGCGCTTTTTTAATCCGACTGTGTCTAGTTAAAAAGAAACTAACAAGTTTATGCTCAAAATATCAATTTCTAAAAAAAAAAGTTATAAACTAAAAATTAAAATTAATAAATCTTCTCATGTTTTATCCAGCATATTTGTTGTCAATGCCTTGTAGAATGAATATTAATAATTTAAATTTTTTAGGATAACTAATTTAAATAAACCCACGCTCCGTTTTTAAGATAATAAATTAGAGAAAAAAAATAGATAATATCTGAAATACATGATATTTATTTTAAATACTTTATATAAGAATTTATTTAATAATGCCTCAGGAATTTGGCATAAAAACTCAGATTTTCTATCCAGCCTATAACCATCGCATGGCATAATGCCGTTAGCTAGCGCATTAGGTGGGCCTGTTCTAGGCTTCTACACCAGGTAACAGTGGCGGGGCAAGGGGAAGTAACAAAAATGGGGGCAAACGGCGGCAAATATCTTGTAATTGTGACGGCGGCACGCACCTCAATATTTGGAGGAAATTAGGTAAAAGTCCTTATTTATTACGTAACCTACGTAACCATCGATAATCAACCGCATGTATAATGTAAACGTTTAATGCGAAATTTTTTAAATAACTATAAATTCTTCAATAAGTAAAAAGTAAAGCAAAGTGAGCTACATAATTCATACATGAAGGCCTAATTCCATTACAAATAGTAAACTCCAATTAAATAAAGTAGATATGTAAATATTACTTTGATAATGTTTTACTGCCTCTTATTTTTTGACATACAAGTAGTTTTTTAGCGGTAAAATAGGAATATATTCCTATAAATACAAAATAATTAATTTAAGCACTTC